>CAMXCT020003106.1:0-76122 GCA_947184155.2 Cladocopium goreaui | reverse complement strand
CTGTCACAATAATTTAAAAAAAATATCATCATAAACCACGTCTATTATGCGAAACGAAATTCGATCTTACCAAATACCACGCCTATACAGATATCGCCAAGTGCCACACTTACCACGTAAAATACCGCGGCATCACCGGTGACTAACCGCGCCCAAGCGCGCCACCAGAGGCAGCCGAGTGCCAAAAGTATCACGCTTGCCACGCAAAACGAAAGTATATGTCACCAAGTGCCACGCCTACCACCACCCGAAACGAAGGTAGATATTTTCAAGTGCCACTCTTGAGAGTGAAACGAAGGTGTAAATATCGTCAAGTGCCACGTCTGTCACGCAAAATATGGCGGGGTCAACCGCGCCCAAACACAAAACGAATGCGGAGTTGGCGCCGACTGGATTGTATACTTGGATAACCATCTCAGCTCCTCACTGGTCAGCAACCATGGACAGTAGATTTCACGGATCTCCCCCTAAATAAAATAACTTCACGTACTGTAGGTAAGTCAGGTAGGTCACTAGGGCACTGCCTAATTGTCCTTTCCGACAAACGCAATTCACAAACGGGATGCTCTTCCCTTCCGATGTTGATTCCCAGACAGGTGGGTCTGGAATTAGGGAACCAATCCCAACTTATGGCATGTTTAATTGAGAAATAATGATAAATCATTGGATTTAGGGTACCCCATTTTCAAACAAACTCACTGAAGCAATTCCGAAGCAGCGAAAGCTAGGACCAGTCGCAGTAGCATTGCTTTGGTAGGTTCAAGCATGGGTCTGGAACCAAGATGGAAGCAATCGAAAGGAAATCCATCTGTGGAAATGGGGCTCAGTGAAACTCTCGTGCCTATTTCATCCTGCATCCGATTCCATCATCCAACCCGTTTTTGCATGATCTGGTTGTATTGTTGGTCAGGCTGGACGCCCCGTCTTAGGTCGTCCTTGAATCAATATGTATACAGAAAGCTCCAGTTTCCGGTTGGCCAATGAAATACTTGCAGAATTTCTTGCATGTCATTCAAGGAGGCTGCCAAATGTGGAAACTAAAGCCCTGTGAGTGCAGAAGATTGGAAACTAAGATCTTTTATTTGTTAAGCTTCCACTGTCTCTCTCAGCCATTTTGGCGCGATCCAGTCTTCCACCGCAATTGGCACGTTGACAGCTCATCTGTAGGGGTGACAACCTTTGGCTGGTCTTTGCCAGCGCACCTCCTGCAGGTTTTGGGCCTTCTAAGGCATCACTACATCCAATTCTCAGGCTGAAACTGTACAAATCTGGTTGAAGATCACTTGCACCAGCATCTTGGAGAGGTATCCAACACCACCCTGGAGCGGCAAATCATCCCATTCCTCTTCCAGAATAAATCTAAGAAGCAGCCAAGATCAGCCAAGTATGTTGCCTTTTATGTTGAATCAAATTATATCCCCTTTAATTAATTCCATCAGATGTGGCCCATGAGTCAAAACCCCGGCACCATGGGTACCCTAATATAGTTTAGTAATGGATGTTTATTCCAGTCATATGGCGATGTCATAGGTTCCCATCCCCATATCACCAGTGTTGCTGGTCCATCTGCTGAACCAGCCTGGTAGGCCAATTTGTAGGGCAGCTGGTCCTCTTGTTGCCGAAGGAATTCAAGCTCCGCAGCACTTCCCCTAGGACAACCTGCTAGTTGGATCCCAGCTGAAGCCAATCGGAAACAACTGCCATTTGGAGAACCTTTACCATCAATTTCTCACCACATGAGCGGAAATTCTGAAAAAAATGGGATGAACTGGCCGTCTGAAAACAAAGGCGCACGCAACAACCCCGACAGTTTCACAACACCTGGGAAATTTATAGTTGGAACCCCGCACAAAATCAAACCTGTGGGGATCATTGGAGGTTCAACCAGAACATGACCTGAGAAGCTTCTAAAGTCATCATGTCCTCTCGGCTAGGTCCCGTCCAAAACCTAAGGCTTGCTCTTTACCCAGAAAATCTCAAATGATTCAGTTGACGCCCCTGCTGCTGAATTGATTCCTCACTTCAATGGCCGAGAAAATGGGTCCTTTGGCCTTGAGAGTTGAGCATCTGCCAAGAAACAATGCGTGTGGGTGTGCAGATTGCCAGCAATTCCCCGATGGTCGAACCAGCGGTTTTTCAGCAACGCAGCGGAGATCAAGGAGAAGCCATCGATGAATTCCCAGCCATTCCTGGGTGGGTTGACATGGGTTGATTGGGTGAAACCTCCAGGGCGCTCCTGATGTGAATTGTCTGCGAAAATGTGCCGGAAACCCCATATTTGCCCTACAAAAGAAACATGTTAAATCATGCAATCCGGACTACCACATCTTCAGGAAAAAGGCTCCAACATTCAATCCCATCTTTGCTAAGCATAACCTTCGGGTGCTTCCATGATAACCTACAAACCGTCATGCAAAAAAACAGAAAGCAAACCCTGTTTCTTAAATCTAGATCAAAATAAGATTAAGAAGGGACCCAAGAGTTGTGGTCCTGTCATGTCCAGTCAAGATTACCTGAAAGTCCCCAAAATCCTATGCTTCCCATGGAGATGTCGGGGGAACACCATTGGAGAAATGCCGCCAACCCAGGTGCTGTCTGCACGTCTCGAAAGCTAAGCGGTCCAATCGCCACTTCAAGACCTGCCAAGGTCCAAGGCAGCCCCGCATTCTCCTGGTTGGTTAATAAGGTATCCGTTACTTATGGCTATTTTTTCCCAATCAACACTGCTCAGGGAATCTGTTATCTGTTACTAAGGTTTTGCAGCCGATAGGGGGCCTTTGGAATTTGATTCTAGGGTCCTTGGCGATTTGGTTCTACTTCTGATTGTGTGATATATGTTTTCCATTATTTATTTCTTTATCTATCTTATCTATCAAGGTAGGTGGCCTTGGTATATACTAGTGAAAATGATCCGAATTTATAGGAAAGATCGTCTTGCGGTAGTGTCCCTTGGATGTTTCAATATTATTGATTTTTATCCGTCATTGGGTAGTCATGCCAAGATGGGGATTGATAATTAGTCTCTCCATCCATTTACCCTTCTATTCGTGGAAGTGCCAGTCAGAACAAACGATCACCATTCGATCGTAGTTCAGATAGTTTTTTTTTTGGGTTGGGTACTTCGATAATATATAATATATATTATATCATAATATCTATGTTTTGAAATTGATCTGGGGTCTCTGGAAATGGATTCTTCGGTCTGTCCATTTTTTTATATATGATGGAATTGAATTGTATTGTAGGTACCTTATTATGAGGTAACCAATTGGTTCATTAAATGGGTATCATCTTAGCATTGGTTATTTAATGCAACTATACCATGCCCAGTATCGGTTACGGTAATTTTTTCTATTGTATTCTTTGGATAAACTGGGGTCCACTACCATTTCTGAAGGGTACCCAACCAATTGCTGGATCAAAATGGAAAAGGTATCAACCACGCTCTTGTTTTTTCTAGGGTGGTGCCCCCATATACCTTTGGCAAAAAGCCACCAATGTTATCCCTGATGATCATTCTTTTTTTTTCAAGTACTAAATTTCCCCCATTATTTCTACGTCTACATCATATATCCTTTGAATGCAATGTCCAAGTATGAATTTGCCGAACTCAGGGCGCAGAAATCTGCACCCTGAGTTGCCTGAGTTAGGCTTTTTTTTTGGCCGATATCCTAGGTGCTTGGTGGGGTGTTGCCTAAGTAAGGTTGCAAGAATCTGCACCTAGACTTAGGCAATACAGAGGTTGTACCCTGGGATTTAGGAAAAAAATTGCCGATCTCAGGGTGCAGAAATTTGCATGTGGACTTGGGAAACAACCCTACTATTATATTCTGCCATGATTTTTGCCGCAATGGATTCGGGGTCCTTGATTTTTTTTTGAGATTTAGAAAAAAAACAATTGCCGATCTTTTGGCTTGGGGGACCCCGTATCCATCGCAACCACAGATCCGTCGCATAACAATATTTTATTTTATATTTTATCGAAGTACCCAACCCCAAAAAACCTATCTGAACTACGATCGAATGGTGATCGCTTGTTCTGACTGGCACTTCCACGAATAGAAGGGTAAATGGATGGAGAGACTAATTATCAATCCCCATCTTGGCATGACTACCGAATGACGGATAAGAATTAATAATATTAAAACATCCAAGGGACACTACCCCAAGACAATCTTTCCTTTGGGATCATTTTTCGCTAGTGTATACCAGGGCCACCTACCTTGAAAGATAAGATAGATAAAGAAATACATAGTGGAAAACATATATCAAACAATCAGAAATAGAGCTACATCACCAAGGACCCTAGAATCAAATTCAAAGACCCCCTATCGGCTGCATATATTAATATATATATATATTATATTATACCGAAATACCCAACCCGCAAAAAACCTATCTGAACTACGATCGAATGGTGATCGTTTGTTCTGACTGGCACTTCCACGAATAGAAGGGTAAATGGATGGAGAAACTAATTATCAATCCCCATCTTGGCATGACTGCCGAATGACGGATAAAAATTAATAATATTGAAACATCCAAGGGACACTACCCCAAGACAATCTTTCCTTTGGGATCATTTTCACTAGTATATACCAAGGCCACCTACCTTGATAGATAAGATAGATAAAGAAATAAATAATAGAAAACATATATCACACAATCAGAAATAGAACTAAATCGCCAAGGACCCTAGAATCAAATTCCAAAGGCCCCCTATCGGCTGCAAAACCTTTACTTATGGTTATTTCTTGTACAAATAAATCAACACCGGTATCTTTTTCATGGTTCAAAGTTATAGCAGGCTATGACTACTCGTCACTTTTCTGTGACTCCGAGTTGAAACGAAGCCAGAAGCGAGATGCCGTCGACCCAAAACGGGTTCCACCGTGGAGAATACCTAGATTCCGAGTGGACACGCTTTTGGGGAAGCTGATGGACATTAGAAATCTCTGCAGCCACGCGGTGGAACTGAGCATGCCCTCAAACTTTTTCCCAAAAAGAAATCTGTTACAGTGGGCAGTCTTTGGCTTCGATGGATTTTCTTTCCACAACCCCCAAGAAACAATCTATCTGGTCAGGCCTGTGCTTGCGTCACTTTCCAGGTCGACATCAAATTGCCTTGAGCAGCGCAGGACAGCCAAAGGATGCGTTTGCCCGCAGCATGTTTGCGCAACAGCTTAGCGAGGTGCTGCAGGTTGTGCCAGTAATGCTGCAGCACCCTGCCAATTCAGCAGTAGAGCCACGGAAGGAGATTCCATGAGCAAACGCTGGCGAGATTAGATGAAAACCTCAAAAGCAATCTGATTCATACAATCGCAATTTCAAGACATTTTTTTTTGGCTTTATCTACCAATCTTTAATGCCAATTTCTATGAGAAAATGCGGTGAGAAACCCATGGCCGCCATGGCCCAGCTGTATCACCCTTTCACCATCCGGCTCGAGAGCCTGGGTTTGCTGATGCCATCTTCGATGCAAAGGTCATGGTCGCAGCCTGTGGTGGTTTCAACACACCTGCTGTGTCTTGTCCAAAAAGAGGTTCCAAGAGCTGGGGGTTAGTCACCTTAAACCATAAATGAATCTAACACTTCGGGGGTTCCAGAAATTCGTTGGCTTTCCGTTCATTGGGCGTTTAATAACCCAATAACCCATTAGACATCGGTGGTGTTAGTGAACGGTTAAACATGGTGCGAGATTACCTCAACGCTTTTTTTTTTTAAACTGCGGTACGCATATTCTAGAGATTCTAGTCTCACCGGCCATTTGATGGTCGAGCTTTGAAGGCGTCTGGTTGACTTCGTTGAGTACCCAAGTCTGGGACTAAACCAACTAAGCCTCATTCGCCTGGTAAATTCCCTCCAGCGGTGACTATCCCAATCCATGTACCCCACAGATAATCACAGCTATCAGGTCACTATACAGTGGCATCGTTGTGCTAAACCCATTTGATTCTTATTGAGATGACGTTGTTTTCGCTTCCGAAACATACAGCACTGGGGCACATGCAGAATGGAAGTCCATTTCACAACATCACCGGTGTCGTTGTTCACGGTTCCTTGTATATTCCCCAGTCAACATCACCTCTTCGAGTATTAATCACACACATCTGCACACCATTTTCGCTGATGCTTCAAACCCCAAGGCTCCCAATTTGTAGCCATGATTCATAGCAGACAATGATTGTCTAAAACCATTCAATTTTGGGGTACTCCATTTGTGGGCGCACTCCTACAGAGAAGGATCCCTGCAACTGCGCTACTATGCAGCACCAGCACATCGAACTTTTGAATCTGTTCAATCAAGTCGTGGACCACCGAGCCATCCGCCAAATTGCCTCAGGCCAACAGAAGCCTTGGAAGAAGGGACTACTTGGATCATCCCACAGATCGGTTCAGTGGTTGACAGCCGCTGGTTAGCAAGTCCTCCAAGTGAGTGATTCCATCCACAAATGAATTATCGAAGGAAGTTTAGAAGTCAAACTTCCGACAATATGGACAGATGAAGAGCAGAGATGGGCAGAGTCAGAGAGTAGAGAAGAGTAGAAGAGAGAAGATCAGAGAAGAGAAAGAGTCAGAAGAAAGAAGATGCAGGTGCGCGAAAAGGTAGGAAAGTCGCGAAACACTGTGTTTTTCCAATGATTTGTGGCTCCGGAGGGTCGAAAAGTAGGCTCGCTAAAGGGGCGGGTGCGGAGCGAGCTGGCCAGATGAGAGATGAAAAATTGCATGCCGTTGTGGCGCAAAGCACATTTCGAAGTCAAAATGTACAAGACACACCATTCTCGGACCACATTTGGAAGTTGAGATGTCGAAAAAGTGCACGCCGTTGTGGCCCGAAGCACATTTTGAAGTCAAAATGTACAAAGCACACCGGCTCCGGACCACTTTTGGAAGTTGCGATGTCGAAAAAGTGCACGCCGTTGTGGCGTGAAGCGCGTTTTGAAGTCAAAATGTACAAAGCACACCGGCTCCGGACCACTTTTGGAAGTTGCGATGTCGAAAAAGTGCACACCGTTGTGGCGCGAAGCACATTTTGAAGTCAACATGTTAAAGCACCACATGTTTGCGCCACTTTTGGACGTTCAGATGTCGTTTCGCGTGGCAGGCGCAAGGGATTGTGCACCTGGTCAAAAGTGAGCAAAACGTGAGGGTTTTGTAGCATTTCCAAAAACAATGGCAGGCGGGGCATTTGAAGAGGATCTGCAAAGATGCATTTTCCGTGGCAAGCGCAGTACAAGAGACATGTTCATCAGAGATGTTAGGAGGTCCGGGCGCTGATTTCTTGAGAGGGGTTAGATTTTGGAGCCTGAGATCTTCAGTTTTGGGAAGATGATTTTGCGTGACAGGCGCAGCACTTCGTATGACCTGGCCGCACTTTTTCGTGGCAGGCGCAGTACTTTAGACAGGTGGAGTGGAAAAATCGCGAAACGCATTGGTACGAGGCTGCAGCGCTGCAGTCAACTTTCAATTTTTGAAGGAAGTCTCGCAGAATTGCTTTGTTTTTCATGTTTTCAAGTTCAAAAATTGAAGAAGTCTCCCAGAATTGCTTCGTTTTGGATGTTGTCAAGTTCAAAAATTAAGAAGTCTCGCAGAATTGCTTCGTTTTTGATGTTGTCAACATTGAAAAATGTGGAAGTCTCGGAGAATTGCTGCGTTTTTGATGTTGTCAACTTTGAAAAATGAAGAATCTCGCAGAATAGCTTGGTTTCAAGCTTGCAAATAGACAGGTAGATAGATAGGCAGACAGACAGACAGACAGAGAGGCAGAGAGATAGATAGATAGATAGATAGATTAGATTAGATTAGATGAGATTAGATAGGTGGATAGATAGATAGATAGATGGATAGATAGATAGATAGATAGATAGATCGGCAGGTAGGTAGGTAGATCATCAGAGAAAGAGAGAGAAAGAGAGGAGACCTCAACCACCTTTCGGTCCATCAGTGGATTCGCTCTGCCATCCGTGATTCACAACAACCTCTCCTATAGGTTTCCTATTTTTGAAACTTCCGCCACCGCCTTGTGCGGTACTACTGGTCACGAAAGAATATAAATGAATGTGGGATCCACCACACTAGTCATCAACAATTACCAACCACTAGGGACGAAACTTGAAGTCACCAAGAAGGAGTTATACCCAATGATATCTAAATCACAACCTGAAGATGGTTGATTAGTGTGGATCCCTCACTGGTATAAGTGGGATCCCGCGGTCGCCAAGTGGGAACTCAAAAAAGGTTGAAGAGCAAAGCATCCAAATAGATTCTGTGTCCGGAAAAAAAAAGCTTCGGTGGTATCCCCAACAGCCGCAACGTTGTATTTTCACAAAAGCCAAGCGCTGGAAACACGTCAGCTGAGTTTCCGTCAATTAAATGGCCGCAAACCCTGTTGAACCTGACCTGGCTCTGCACCAAAGCCTCGCACACCTTCTCCGGAACCTTGTTGAACCTGACTCTGCACCAAAGCCTCCCGGAACCTTCTCCGGAACTTCTATGGAACCGTTTTGAACCTAACCTGGCTCTGCACCAAAGCCTCGATCCCAGACCTTCTCTGGAACCTTCTCCGGAACCCTGCTGAACCTGACCTAACTCTGCACCAAAGCCTCCCAGACCTTCTCCGGAACCCTGTTGAATTTGACCTGGCTCTGCACCGAAGCCTCTACGACCTTCTCCGGAACCTTCTCCGGAACCCTGTGGAACCTGAATTGGCTTTGCACCAAGGCTTCCTGGACCCTTTCCGGAACCTTCTCCGGAATCTGTTGAACCTGACCTGGCTCTGCACCGAAGCCTCCCAGACCTTCTCCGGAACCTTCTCCGGAACCCTGTTGAACGTGACCTGGCTCTGCACAAGCCTGCCAGACCTTCTCCGGAACCTTCGGAACCTTCTCCGGAACCCTGTTGAACCTGGCGCCTGCACCAGTGCACACTGGAGCTTTTCTGTGCTGAAGACGCCATTAGCTTACGCTGTTGGGGAAAAATGGTGCTGTCCTAAGGAGGATCATGATATGGAAACATGAACCCCTACAACGAACACAACCTTCCAAACGGGTGCCCAAACCAGACCATACTAACAAAATCCATTATCACACCTGTCAAAATTGGTTCCTTTGCCTTCCTTTTGGAAAATGATTCACAAATCCTACACATGTAAAGACATGAAAATAATTTCACTAATCAAAAGTAAATAAACAAATAAACAAACTAGACGACGGTTGGCCCGAGAGCGAAAAAGACGTTTTTCAAGCAGCCCTGAGTATGGTAGTCGTAAAAAATTGTCGGTGAATGGTTGGTGAATTTTAAATGAGCTATGGAGGGATAAGTTGTGAAAAGCAAGATTGATTTAGAAGAGGATACATGTGACAAACCATGCATATGCACTGTGCTGCTTGGTAAAGGGCATCATATGACACGTGTCTTGCAACCACAGAGAGACATAGATAGAGAGAAAGGGAGAGAGGGAGGGAGAGAGGGAGGGAGAGAGAGAGAGAGAGAGAGAGAGAAGGAGAAGGAGAAGGAGAAGGAGAAGGAGAAGGAGAAGGAGAAGGAGAAGGAGAAGGAGAAGGAGGAGGAGGAGAGGGAGAAGGAGAGGGAGAAGGAGAAGGAGAAGGAGAAGGAGAAGGAGAAGGAGGAGAAGGAGAAGGAGAAGGAGAAGGAGAAGGAGAAGGAGAAGGAGAGAGAGAGAGAGAGGGAGAAATAAAGGGAGATAGAAAGAAAAGATGAAAAATATAATGTGAGCAACAAAAGTGCACAGGAGGCTCGGTACCATCATGTGTTATCTCATTTTTTTATGGCCGGCACATACCCAACGAGCGCATTAGCCCATCACCTCTTGTCATATTCTGATGATAGCCCGAGCTATCGCCAGAACGACGTTGGCCTCAAGTTATGCGTATCTGTGTCCCCCACCACCGGCCAACGCCGGGCCAGCCGCGTTGGAGCAAGCTGTTTGGTAAGGACAAGCAGAAAGAGACAGCATGAAAAAGGCAACGCGAGAACATGCCGATGGCAAGTAACTGATGTATATGGCACATTCTTCCCAATGAAACTTACTTGTGCAGACGCCATCAAGTCGAAACAAACTCATGTTGCGAATGACGTTGTAAAGTGAGCTGATGATGTGAATGACACAAATTTCCACAAATCGATCCTTGCAGTCAAATGTCACCTCAACAGGAAACAGATATCAACTTTCAATGCAGCCGTTCCAAGTCACAAAACACAATCTGCAAAGAATGAATGCAAGACCATATCCGCAGAAGAAAGATGTCGACAGTATTGCTTTAAATGCATCTCTGCATCCACTTGAGGCTCCCACCAAAAGATCGGCAACAAAAACCAGTTGAATGACTTTTGCAATGATAATGCGGTTGCAAAAGCTTCTGTGTGTAAAAGCTTCTGTGTGTAAAAGCGTCTGTGTGTAAAAGTCTCTGTGTGTAAAAGCTCATGTGTGTAGCAGCTTCTGTGCAAAAGCGTCTGTGTGTAAAAGATTCTGTGTGTGAAAAGCAATACGAAGGATACGATGCAAACTAATGTCTTGTACTTGTAATATATTGTCTAGATACTACTCTTCTCGTCTGCCAATAATACATCTTTAATATATTGTCTTGTACTATAGTGTCTCAATACTAACAACAGAAGACCCTGCTCCTCTACGCTCTCGGGCCCTACAGAACATGGAACAATCACAAAACACAATCTCCAAAGAATGAACGCAAGACCATATCCACAGAAGAAAGATGTTGACAATATTGTTTTGAATGCATCTCTGCACCCACTCCAAAATCGCAATTTTACCTCAGTTTTTGACGTCCAAGGTCCATTTCGCGCGACTGACACCTCAAAATCGCAATTTTACCTCAGTTTTTGACGTCCAACGTCCATTTCGTGCGAAAGGGTTGCGGCGGACTAACTAAAACCGCAATTTTACCTCAGTTTTTGACGTTCAACGTCCGTTGCGTGCGAAAGGGTTGCGGCGGACCAACTAAAATCGCAATTTTACCTCAGTTTTTGACGTCCAACGTCCATTTCGTGCGAAAAGTTTGCGGCGGGCCAACCAAAATCGCAATTTTACCTCAGTTTTTGACGTTCAACGTCCATTTCGTGCGAAAGGGTTGTGGCGGACACCTCAAAATCGCAATTTTACATAGGTTTTGGAGGTCCGATGTGCACGAAATGCTGCGCCTGTCACGTTTCGTGGCGCTCCGGCGGCACCGCCCCCGCCTTAAGAGAGAGATAGAAAGAAGAGAAGGAGGAGAGAGAGATCTGCAGATGTGAAGGTGCGAGGAAGTAGATCTGCAGATGTGAAGGTGTGAAGATGTAGATCAGCAGATGTGAGGGTGTGAAGATGTAGATCTGCAGATGTTACAACGGCTGCTTTTTTACGAAGAACCCTTCGCAGGTGCTCTCGGGAAAAAACGTGTAAATTTATATAGACACCATCCATTTGTTTCATCATTTCCTCCTCATTATACATTTAAATATTTGTGCATACCTCTGCCACCGCTTTCAGCCCCAGCGACCCAAGCCGCGACATTTGGGTTTCCGCAGATGCTGCAACGGCATCGCCACCGCTCCTCGGCCGCCGAGCCTCACCACGCTGCTTGTTTCGGCCGCCTCGGCCTCGCCGAAAGTGTCACAAAACTTGCTGCTCCAAAGGCCGACCTTGGGACGATGGGGATAGCCGTAATTTCCATAAATCCCTTGTGAAATATGACCAATCCTCATGGATCCTCTATAAATCCCCAAAAACCATGATAAATCCTCAGTAAAATTGGCATTTCAATTGAAAAATCGTCAACGTAAACAATGATAAAGATGTAGAATAATGAAAATCATTCGACGTCTGATACCTATGGCAAGTAAATAAATAAATAAATGAATAAATAAATGAATATATACATATATATATATATATACAGAATCTGTAGAGATTGTAGCCAATGGGGCGGGATATCCATGGAGATAAGGCTGATATATGTATATGATAAAATATTTATATGAAACTTGTAACTTGATTGATGGTCAGAAAGATATGTCAATATAAAATTAGAATATGATAAAGATATATACGCTGGCGCGCTTAGCCAGGACGAGGCCCAACCGGGTGTAGAGGGGACATGCCAAACCCGACAAATTTTAGCGTAAGCCCAGCGCTAGTCGAAACGTCGAGCATTGACTCGCTTCTTGACCGCCACATGCATTCTACTTCTCAACTTGTAGATATGTATGTGATGTGTATGTATCATGTAGAGAGAGATGCATAATAGTGGCATGTACTTTATCAAGCAATGAAAACGGGAATGTTAACCAACATTAGCCAAAAAAATCATAAAA
Source organism: Cladocopium goreaui (assembly GCA_947184155.2). NCBI lineage: Eukaryota > Dinophyceae > Suessiales > Symbiodiniaceae > Cladocopium > Cladocopium goreaui. The sequence continues at coordinate 63,789 of CAMXCT020003106.1, read as the reverse complement.
CATCTACTTGGTTGATGGATTAATTCCACAATGCAAATGGTATGAGTCTTCCCCCCCAAAAAAAGGAATGCGGTATACGGTATACCCATACGCGAAATCCACTGGATAATCCATGTCCACATTAGCTTGCCATTTCGGGACGTTCCTTATTTTTGGAAACATTTACGCACAATGTGCGCACACATACATATCAGCAATGGGGGTATATGGAAATGTGATTAGCCCAACAAAAATGGAGGTGACACCCATCAATGCTTGATCGCTTGGCGGCTTTAATCCTCAAGAATATTTGCCAATTTTTGCTGAGAAAAATGTTGCTTGAAGCTGGAAAACAGTCATGGCTTTGGAGCAAAGGTAAGGGAAAATTGCAGGAATCCCCTGAAGTCAAAATCAACGACTTCGTGTGCAGGAAGTGAACCGGACTGACCAACACCCAAGAGTCGTAAAAACATCTAAATTTGGGTGGAAAACATGGGGAAAACACCTGGTTTCCAGATGTTTCCAGTAGAAACAAACCAGTCCGTAAATCCTTCCTGTTCAACTCAAATCCCTTGCTCTGAGAAGTCGACCACTCGCTTCTTCTGAGAGCTGTAGCTTTCACTGTAGCTGCAGACATCGCTCTTGTTCCAGGGATTCTTGAAAGGTTTCACCTGTCGAGTTTGTTCAACACTGTCAGCAACTTGTAGAGGGCCAAAAAAGATGAATCATGGTCCAATCACGATACAATTGGAATCAAGAGTCTGACCCTCTCATGCAATGGAACCTCCCCTGTCTACCAACTTTCTACATGGCATGAAAAGTGAGGGATCTGCGCCTCGCTCCACATGCCCAAGGCTTCCTGCAAGAGTCCCTGAGTAGTGGAATCTCCGAGCAACAGCACTGTCGCCCTCGGCTTTCCCATCTTTCCCAAGCAATTCCTGAGTGTGTCACTGCTGAGAGCTGAACACTTGGAACACTGAGAGTCGGAAGAAAAAAGCATCAGTTGAGTCTGATACAATCATCCCAGCTCCCAGTGGCAACCGTTGGTTACTAACATTGGTTGTCCAACAACGACCGGAATATTGATGGGGTAGTATTTTAACCATGCAATAACCATGCATGGTACAAAAATAGGACCTGAGTAATTAGAAATGCAAACGCCAATTCCAAGGGTACCCTTGGATCAAATGGCCAGTAGTCCTCTTAATCACCCAAACAAAACGCGGCTTGACAAGTATCTGTATCTCCTGTGCATCTCGCATGGAATAATAGCAATCGCTTTCCAGGTACAAGTGATGAAACGCTGCGTCTGGAGAGAGAAGCTGAAACGCCCCACAGCCTTTCTTTCCAACACCTGGTCCACAGCCATTCAACAACAGGATGATCTGGGGAAAGGCGCTTCACCATGCTTTCAATCGTGGCAAATCCAAGTACCTGGCTAAAATACGGTTTGCTGGCTACTTAATAAATGATATGCCCGTTTATGGGAAAGGGTTGAAGTATTATACTAATTTCCCCTGCTATCCACTGGCAACGGGGAATTCTCCTCCAATGTCAACCCCACATCAATATGCCTTTTGATAGTCATTCATAGGTCACCTTTGTCGCTGTTCACCATGCCCCACCTGAGCAAGCTACGCCGACATGTTGCTCCATTTCCAGCCAGAAGCCACCCTCACGTTTGGAAGCTGTGGAGGACTGATGACAACTTGGCAGTTGCGACAAGGCGGATTTCCACAGGGTCAGGTTGCCCCCGGGCCACTGCCAATGCACATCCGAAGTGGGCACCGCAGTTGTTGCCTTCAGATGTACGTAAATGGCTCGCAAATCCGCGCTTGAAGCTTGTAGATCGAAGGGATCCAAAACATTTTGTCTGCCGAACACATCCGCAACTGGCCAAGCAGCAGTTTTTCCAGCCAACTTTCGGTAGGCAGAACGATTCAGGGCTTGGTGCAAGTAGATGCTCAGCTTGTAAGTGCCAGTGGGCAGCATCGTATCTTCGGGCAGAAGTAACGCATAGGAACCGTTTCCAAAATCATGCACCGAAGGCTGCATGAGAGCTTTGGGTGCTTGCTGCCCATCCAAATATGCCAAGAAAACGTCGCCTCCAGTCGTTTGACACCGATCTTCTCCACAACAACTTCGCAACATTCCAAACTGAAGCCACCCAGCTTTCACTTCGCTGGGTCTCATCCCAACTTCAACAAACTTGCTGACATTGGCACTGGACAATTCGTTGGGATGACAAGTGTTCTCAGCAACTTTCTCCGAGATCCAGTGATTTTCCATAGGCAGTTCTGACTTCGGTAAGGGGAGAACAGCACGGCTTTCAGGCGAAGTTTTCGATTGCAGCGTCCTTTTCAGGAGCCACTCCCACCCGGTACAGGAGTTGGTGCTGTGGTGTGTGATGGAATTGGTACCACTTGTACGCAAGAAGCAAAATGAGATCAGATTTGGCGTAACATATCTCAGTTAAATCATGAACAGTGGATTCTGATAGAAACATGTTATGGCAACTGCAACGACACGGCGGTGGTTGTTGACGACAAACCTCTGGAAAAAACTGTGATCATCGCAAGCTCCGTGCCAAGCAGCAGGACAGGGCTGGTGGAACTTGGAGGACTGCAGATTTGGTTGAAGATCACTTGCACCAAGACTCTGGAGAGATAGCCAGCACCACCTGAGCATCAAGACACTGGCAAACTGTTGCAGGATATACATATGTATATACACATACATAACAAAACAAAACATTACATGTCACTACATTACATTACATTACATTACATTGCATTGCATTGCATTGCATTGCATTGCATTACGTTACATACATTACATACATACATTACATATATACCTAGCTACCTACCGACCGACCGACCGACAGACCGACCGACCTACCTACCTATATACATCTATACATCCGTACATGTATATTACATATATGTATGTACTGATGTTTGAATTTTGGAAAGGTGTTGCTGGAATACATCGATGAAAGGTTCGGAACATCATAGCCACATTAGAGATGCACTCCCAAGATGGGTTTCCAAAAGTTGAACCATCAAGAAATATCACGACTACGGCTCAACATACTTCACCCATTTATTTAGAGCCCCTTGCTGAAATGGGCATGGGGATCTATTTTCCTTCTGAAACTGACCAGAAGTTGGGTCAATTTTTCAGGGATCCTTCCACGCCTTGAAGAGCTAAACGATACGGCAGCTGATCAAATCGTCCTCGGAGTGCTTCGAGTTCATTGGGATTTCCTCTTGGGCAGCCTCGATGGTCGATGGCCATTTTGAGGGAGGGATCATGGGAATGGTCTTTTAAGGCAACATTTGATAAGGTTTGGTTTGCTGATGTTTGTTTCTTCATCATTTTAACGGTGCTGGTGTATCATCATGGATTTCTGTGCATGGTTGCCAGAGGGTATCAGTTTGGGGTGTCGCCCACGTACTTTTTGCTGGGAACAAGGACTGCTTCCAGTATTTGATCAGGATGCTTCCATCAAAGTTCCGAAGGGGCGAGAGATTTGGGTTCAGACATGTGCCATCACTTCACTTTCAGGCATCCCACCCTCATCCGTACTGTGTGTCAATCGGTCGTAGCCTGTTTGAATTCCAACCAGAAGTAGCACCGCCCCTATAATGTGGGTGAAGCAATAATAAACCACCAATTTCAAAATGGTTTATACCACCTATAAAAATGGTGATTTGGGGGATGATCCACTCACCAAGCCGCAATGTGAATGGGTATGCACATCACCTGCCAGCCCACGGTGATCAAACCAGCGTTCACGCAGCAGCGCTGCAGAGTACAAGGAGAAGCCATCGATGAATTCCCAACCGTTCCTTGGACGTCGACGTCGCTTGATTATCGTGAAGCTTCTTTGCCCTAAGACTCCCTAGGATATGTTTTGGGTCAAAATGGCGAAGAATATGCTCCAAATTTGCTGAAGTTAATTAGCTTATACATGTAATTACTAGTAATTACTTATGTGCATGTGTATATATATAATATATATATATATTTATATATATATTTATATATGTAAAATTATATCAGTCTAATCCTTAAAAGAGACAAAAAGACCACTAATGTGTAGTTGCATTGGCATCCCATCTTTGTCCTTGCGAACACTGGGCGCTCCCAGAAAATAGATCCACTGATAGTATGCGGTAAAAGACTGGATAAACCATCCTTCAGGACAAGAAATTGATGGTTGTACAGACCATCCCGACTTGGAGGTTTCTGGCATTGGATTTACCTTCGATTTGATGTCCATACAGGGTGGTGCCCCATAGTTAGTTAAGTTGGCGTATAAGTCCAATAACTATGGTTTATAGATGATATATTGAACTAGTTAATGGATTGTAATCCATTTATAACTGGGGGAGGGCACATGCTCTTGGCACTGATCAGCCAAGTTTCGCCTTGCACATCTCGAAGGCGATCCGATCCATCCGCCATTTGAAGACCTGGTGGATGGTTGCTTCGCCCCTAACCGGTCCAGTGATCGCAAAATATAATGCAGAACAAACATGATAAACCAGCCGAAATCTTATGGATGTGTCTGAAAACGGGGGTACCCAAAATGGACGGTTTAATTTATAAGTAGGGAAAATCCTATTGAAATGGATGATTTAGGGGTACCCCCATTTAAGGTAACCTCCTAACCTGCCCCCGAGCCTGCGTCAGGGTAAACATCCAGGTGGAGTTCAAGCCGCTCTGCGCAGGACAGGAGAGCCAAATGATCCGCTTCTCCGGCGCGTACTTCCGAAGGATCTTGGACAAGCGGCGCAAATTCTGGCGGTACTGCTCCAATAGCCTCCACGCTGGAGAATTCCATAAAGTTCCAGTTTTGGAGGGTTTATCCCAGCCATTTCTGGTGTGTTTGGAAGGTTTATACCACTAACATGAGGACTTCAAGAGAGGTGATGTTGAAGTGTTGTGCCGCTTGCTTGTACTGGCAGCTGCCTGGAAATTGACCATCTCTACATAGATCTGTTTTCTTTCCGCAGTTACTATGACCTTTGTTGGAGAGGCCACCCACTCCTCGAGCACCAAAAATAAAGATCTTTATAATGCGGGTAAAACAATGCCATAAACCATCCCCCAAATCACTGTTTTTAAAGGTGGTATATAAAAACCATTCCCAGATGGGTGGTTTATGGCATTGTTTTACCTACATTAGATCGTTAATTTCCCACAGAAACGGAAGCGTCTTGCAGCCTGGGCTTTGCGTAGTTGTAATTGCAGAGGTCGTGCGAACCTGCAGCTTTTCAACATGTGAGCAGCACCTGGATCCTATGTGGATCTGTCAATGGGGTATACCCCCTAGTTATGTTCCATCTAAAACGGAAATTATGAGAACGCATTAGATTATGGGGCACCCTATTGTCAGACAAACCCCTGACAAACCCATGCAAGCACCGTCGCCAATGCCCGAAATTTAACAGATTTTACCATTTGGGGGCTAGTCAAACCTACAAATATATATATATATATAAATATATATATATATATAAATAAATATATATATAGTAGTATTTCACCATTTGGGTGAATGTTAAGGAACCATGCCCAAAAACTCAGGGGGCCATTGCGTTTACCACTGGTGAACATTTGTGCACGAAGCCAACAGCCTACATCCCTGCCAGCAACAGGAATGCAGCACCAAAATGTCGTAGGGTTGGAGGAGCTTTGCAAAGCGCGATGAAATAGTGCTATCGGCCAAGTTCGCCAGACCTGACACCCAATGGTGGACAGGGTCCGCCAAACTTGGAGGATGAATGGGGATACACGCTGAGGATAGAATGTAACATGTATATAACTGTGTATACATGTATGTATATAAATGACTTTGTCTGAAGAATATAGGTGCCTGATTCCATCCACTGGTGAATCACATTTATGCTAGTTGTTCTGCGTTATTTTGGGATCAATCCACCATTTCCAAAGGATCCACAAGTGGCTGGTGAATTTTAGCAGCAAGGCCTGAAAGCAGCCAAAAAAGATCGTTCCACCTGGACTTTGATCCTCTGTTCATGAAACCTACCCTCTGGTAAACTAACATAACTATTGAAAATCAGCACTTTTAATGGGTAAATCAACTATTTCCATGGCCATTTTCAACAGTTATGTTAGTTTACCAGAGGGTAGAATAAATCCACAGAACTCTAATATCCAGTCGATCAAATTGAATACCCCCAACAATTCATCCAAACATTCCAAACGGAATTGCCTGAGTGCTGACTGCGTAGACTGACCCATCTGCGACATCTGCGACACTGTAATGCTGTTGGCCAATCCCCTCCCAAAAGCATGGGGCAATTTTGCCACTTTGCGGTTGAGCCATGTCAGATAGGGAGCATCATCCTAGATACACGGGAATTGGTAGGGAAAAAACAACCAAATTATCATAGGTTAATCTCACATTTTCTTGGTTGGTGAATTTCTAAACCCAAGAACTTGTCGGTTGTCTATCTATCTGTCTATCTAATCTAATTTAATCTGATCTAATCCTATCTATCTATCTATCTATCTCTCTATCTATCTATCTATCTATCTCTCTCTCTATCTATCTATCTATCTCTCTCTCTCTATCTATCTATCTATCTTTCTTTCTATCTATTTCCTGAAAAAAATCACTGCAAAACCCGTACCTTGACACTGAGGTGTTCGAAAAAGTTGTGCGGGTGAGGACACGGCCGCGCGACCATCCAGAACCACATCGTTCAGGAGAGTCTCTCCTGGAGAAAGGGGCTGTGAAGGTGATATAATCCCACATGGTCCTGCCAGGAATGGTTCAATGATCAATGTATAGATAGTATGTGTATGTCTGTTTTAATCTAATTATATTCATATATTCTGTATAGATAGAGAGATTCTATCAATTGCCCAAAATATTCCGTGAATATGTAAAAAAAGAAATTTGGTCTACTCACACAATCACGCTCCGTGCGTTCGGAGCTCTTCGATTCTAACCCTTCAAGACCTTTAAGCACTGTTGCATTCCAAGTAATACCATCCCCCTGACAATCGCCCCGTATGGGTGCCTAAAATGAGCCTTGAATACTAAAGCAAATGTTTCTAGGGGTTGTTTGTCTGGGAAAGCTACTGCTGATGCTTCAAACTTCTAGCCTTTGCATGGTCATCCCACTACATCTGATGCTCACTGCATAGTTGGTGAGAACATGAAATCCCTCTTCAAAAAATTGATATCCTTGTCCTCAATGGCAAGCTTTGATCTGAAACCAGATTTGCTATGGGCAGTACAAAACTCCTGAGATGCCATAGGTACATTTAACTCCCACGTCTCCTTTGCCTACTTTGACAATACGAGGCGCTGCTTGGCTTCTGGCCCCAAATTTCCATCAACTAGATCAAGATACCAAAAAATGCCAATAAATTCCACAGCAATGGTCAAAGAAGGTTTCAATTGGGCAAAGATTATCATATTTGGCTTTGAGATTAGGAAAAAAACATTCAGTCATCTCAGTAGGATATATTACATTCTCGATCTTTTTCGGGTGGTGCTAAACATAAAGGAATACATGTTGAGACCAACAGAATGTTCCCGCCTCGATGGCTACAGACTTGGCTGCTCCAGAGCGAAATCTTCTTGCGCTTGCGCGGCACCCAGGTGGGTTTGAAGCTGCAACCTTCGCCTCGTTGCCATGGCTCCAATGAGCAGTGGCTGCTAAAACCCGATTTATGTCATGCCACTTAAGGATGGTTGGTGAAGAGGGGGATTCAAATGCTTGGAAGTTCTGTTCCAGTTCCAGTTGAAGATGGATATGTAGCTGTAGTTATAGGCGTTTTATCCTGAATTATGATAATTTATGGGGGTTCAAAACCATGATGATACCCGCAACTGCACTGCCAAGTAGTGGATGATGATAATTCCCCATAGATTGGGTATCATATAACCCCCTGAATTATCAGCCAACAAGGGCTTTGAACATGCTCAAATGGCTTTGTCCAATAAATAGAGGAACTTCACCAATCTATGAGGAGTGACCAGTGACCAGAAATGAACAGTCACCTTTTTTGGAGTCATCTTTGATGGGGAAATCGAGAATGAGGGTTACCCTGGGATTTGCGGGAATTGTCGATAGTTGCTTTTGTTGTTGAAAAGATATTTACACACACAGACACAATCTCCCAGTTTTCCTTTCCTTTTGTTGGTGCCAAATCATGTTACATCCCTGTTGGTTGTTTGTTAAACCAAGTTTCTTGCTGGTTTTTCACACCATGTATTGCTGGGTTCAACCTCAATTTTTGGTGATAAAAACCCCTACAGTAATCGGTCCCTTTGTGGCAAAAATTGAGTGGCTCTTGTTGAGGCCGTTGATGTAGGGCTTCACTTCACTCCACATGGTCAGCGCTTCCTGCAACAGTCCGTGGGTGGTGGAATCTCCCAGCAGCAGGACCTTCGTGTCATCGCCCAGGCACTTCCTGGGGGTGCCCTGTGACACCCGGCGATGAGGACTTTGGTGTAAAAATTGGAGAAAAGACGGGGAAAAATATGACATTCCCATGTTCATCTAGATGTTTGGGAAGTGATCTACCCCAGGTATTGGTTTCTAGTGGCACCATTTGCAAAGTCGACCAACGGGCCCAGACGTTTGGGCAAAGCTTCTGAATGTTGCGATCGTCTCGTAGGATGTAGTAGCAGTCTCGCTCCATGTAGATATGATGAAAAACTCTATCAGGCGACAACAGACTGAACGCTCCACAGCCCTGCTGGCCAACACCTGGCACTTGGATATGATCCCGGGCATCTGTCCAACATGGACGTGAAAAAAAGCCACAGCATGGCAAGCTCCATATATGACTGGGGTATAACATGGGTATAATATGGTTATATGATCATTATGTCTTACCCACTTACGATCCTTGGGATGCACCCCCAAGGTTCTTTACCATGAAAAACATGTCCAACCCCTGAGGTGCACCTTCACACGGTACATGTTTCCCGAGACGTAACCAGAAGCCCCCCACGCGGCGCGATGCGGCAGATTGAGGACGACAAACGCGCAGCTGTGACAGGGCGGATTTCCAGGCCTCCAGGTGTCCCCCCGGCCACTGCCAGTGCACATCCCAAGTTGGCACAGAGGTTGTGGCCTTCAAATGCACATAAACAGCACGTAAATCTCCAGATTCATTGGAGCTTGATTCGTGGACATCGAAGGAATCCAAGATGTCTTGCCCAGCAAAAATATCGGCAACCGGCCAAGCAGTTTTTCCAGCCAAACTTCGGTAGGCAGAACGATTCAAGGCTTGGTGCAAGTAGATACTCAGCTTGTAAGTGCCAGTGGGCAGCATCGTATCTTTGGGCAGAAGTAACGCATAGGAACCGTTTCCAAAATCATGCACCGAAGGCTGCATGAGAGCTTTGGGTGCTTGCTGCCCATCCAAATATGCCAAGAAAACGTCGCCTCCAGTCGTTTGACACCGATCTTCTCCACAACAACTTCGCAACATTCCAAACTGAAGCCACCCAGCTTTCACTTCGCTGGGTCTCATCCCAACTTCAACAAATTTGCTGACATTGGCACTGGAGATTTGCTTCAAATCGCAGCCCTCCGTGTCAGAATTTTGTGCCTCACCCACAGGCAGCGTGGAGCCACCATCCGTCGTCAACCTCGGCTCTGTTGTGGTGGCCCAATGTCCCTCTGTCAGCGGTTTCCTGCGGCGGAGACAGGGGCAGCAAGAAAAATGCCACACATTTTCAGTGCTGAAAACTGTAACCTTGATGAGATTCTACCACGAGTAACCGGGCCTGACAAGACCCAAGGGGATAACCTGTCACCATGCTTCAACCGCTTGCAAATAAAATATGCTTTCTGCAGCCGCGACGACCTTGTATCGAGGATTGACATTGTTGCCTTCACCGGAGGATGACAGATTTGATTGAACACCAGCTGCACCAACATCCTGGAAAGATATCCAGCACCACCTGAGCATAGTGTCTGAAAATGGGCACCCCAAATTCTTATATATCTGAGCATAATTTCTAACATCTCGAATCCGCGTCAAAATTCACGAAAACATCATTCATGCGGCCGCTCTGTGGCGGCGACCTTGAAATGCTAGACGGTATGGAAGTGGATCCGATGATTTCCGCAGCTCCTCAATTTCTGCCAGACTTCCCTTGGGACAACCTCAGTGAAAGGGGGACAAAATCTTTCAAAGATTCTAGCTATGGCACCTCATGTGTTCTTTGTGTCATGGCTGTAGGAACCCTGAGCTCAAGATTCAATGCATTTTGCCAGTGGTCCTTTCTGTCCCAACACGTGTGTGTTATCTTTGCCTGAACTTTGCGGGTTTGTCATGGAAAAACCGTATTTCCCCAAGTTGAATCCATTTAATTCACATGGCCTTTTTTTTCAAACCCCGGATCACCTCATGACCGGAAGAGCCAAGAACAAAGACGACCTCAGGATGTTTCTATCCCGCCACTTTTTTGATGGGTTTGACCACTTGTCACATCCCAAAGGCTTCCTGGGACAGTGTGGAACCCACATGGCCTGACTATGTCCCGAGGCAGCCAGCGTACAGAACGAGTGCGTGTGAAGGTCACCCACTTTCCCCAGATGATCGAACCAGCGCGGACGCAGCATGGCCGCTGAGTACAAGGAAAAGCCATCGATGAATTCCCATTGGTTCCTGAGGTGGGCATCAAAGCTGCCCATACATGCTACATCGCGTTCTCCTTTTTGGGGTTTGTCCAAAATGGTGTACCAAAAAAAAAAAGTAACAACTTTTGGCGAAACACTTTGAAAACAATCCATTGGCATTGGGGGTGCCCTAAGACGTACTCATGACATAATTCGCCCTGTGCCGCGCACTTTCCACTCAACAACCAAGGTCCAAGGTTCCGTTGGCACATCTCAAAAGCCAGGCGGTCCATGCGCCACTTGACAACCTTCATCAACTCTTCGGGGGTGCGGGGGATGGAGGGACGCCAACAGACCCAACTGTAAACCCACCTGTTTCTACCTGTCTAATAAGAAGCACAAAGATTTCTTGATAATTCATGACAACAGGTTCTGCAAGGAATAGGCAGAAAGAAGCATAACAAATGAGTGATATTTAGAATGATTTCTATACCCGATTTTGCATGGTACAACGAAAATTGATGCGACCCCCCTGGCTGAAAACAACAAAATTGGTACGACTCAATGCCCTGACTCCCTTCCCCCTAATATGAAATCCCGAAGCCGAAACTATCGTTTGGTACAATATTGGATCTATTCATTTGAGGCCGGTGATATTCGGGTTCAATAATTCAATATTAGGGCGAAGGGGTTAGTTTGTTTAAGCGGTACTAATCATGACGCGAAATACTGTTGAGAAACCATCACAGGTTGGTCATCTGCACATAGTCCTTGGTTTTTGGACCCCGAACCCATACCGGAAGTCCCACCTGCATGTGGCTGAAATGTGCAAAAGGAGAGGTCAAACCACTCTGTGCCGCACAGGACAACCAAATGATTCGCTTGCCACTGGCATGCTTTCGCATGACATTGGCGAACTTCCTGAGATTCCTTTGGTACTCTTCCAAGAGCCTCGCGGCGTGTCAGGCTGTACTGTACTCGCTCTCTCAATGACTGACCATATCTGACCTACTCTTACCCTTCCCCACCTAGGCTTGGCGAAGTCCAGGTTGCACATGTCATGGTCACAGGAATGCATCACCAGCACATCAAACTCCTGAATCATCTTGATGAAGCGTGGGAAGACATCCTTCAGGGGTGTCCAAATGTGCATCCCAGTTGATAATGTCTGAATGCCACCGTTAAAACACACCAGTTAGCCGCCTTAACTGAAAAAATGCTCAAACCTTGAAGATCTCCACCATCACTCTCTGCTATGATAATGTGCTTTTCATGTTTGGTCCTATTTCACCACAGCATACAACGGCTATTATATTTGTTTACTTATTTCTTCAGCAGAGCATTCGGCAGGACTTGATGGCCTCATCCTGCAGATTCTTCAAGCCGTGACAGCGGGGTTTGCGGAAGTACTGTTTGGGTGAAGACACCACGACGCGACCATCCAGGACCACGTCATGCAGCAGGGATTCTCCTCGCGGAAATCTCACCATGTGATGATCAGCCCAAATCCATCCAAATCCATCCAAATCCCAGATACAGTATCTTTACAGGCCTATTCACTACCCATGTCCTGGCCTAGTCAAGCAGATTTGAGGGATGATGTTTCCCCCCACTCATCGTCTGGGCCACGCCACAACACGGCCGCGCCAAACCCCCATCAATTTGGGGGAGGTGTTCCCTTAAATCACCACCACTTCAGAAAAAGTCGCTCCTCGAAAGTTGCAAAATTTACTGGTCCATCTGTCATGTGGGGCGCCTTCACCTAGGCCACTGGCATTGTAGCGGCAGGACTCGCTCTTGTTCAAGGCATCTTTGAAAGGCTTCACCTCACCCAGGGCAGTGGCATGGCCACCCCTGTGGCTTTCAAAATGGGTTGCATTACTGATGGAATCACAAAAATTCTCAGTTTTGGTGCCCAAAATTCAAACGGATTAATTAGCTCATATTTCTGATGTTTGATGTCAATTTTGGGATGTGCAGTGTTTGTTGCCGATACCCGAAAAAAACAATCCAGCGACATCCCATTCATGGTAGTGACGCCATCATTTCGCAAGATGTATCCCATGGTTGTTCAGTTATTCAATTTTGATCCATTTTTTTTGTCAAATCTCCAATTTTTCCAGTAAAATCCCATGAAATAGGTAAGCCTTCCACGCCTCGCTCCACATGCCTTGAGCTTCTTGTAAGAGTCCATGGGTGGTGGAATCACCGTGCAGCAGCACTTTCAAGTCGTCCCTAAAAAGACACTTCCTCATGGCACCCAAAACTCGAAAATCCAGAGGTGTCTCGATCAGAAGAAATTTTGATAGCATTGATAGTCTTGATAGTACTGATAGTTTCGGATCTACTCATTTTGGGGGGCCGCCTTTGGATGGAAAGTCTTTCGGGGGAGTACCATTCATGAGGATCCAGATGGACCTTAAATGACCTTAATGGGTATGGGTATGGCTCTGCAAGCACTGATAATGGCAATTTCAGATATTTCAGCTTTCCCTTATTGGGAAACCCCAAAAGATAGAAAAGTAACGTATCACCAATTTTAGGCTTGGATTCTACTCGTCGATCTTTTTGGGGGTTGCTATGGTTCCTACTAAAAACTTGCTATTTCAGGGTCTATGTTAATCTTTGGGGAGGGTAAACGTCTCTATCATCAGAACTTTACCAGCACTTGCTCTCCTGGAAGATACCTTTGATTTTCTTATCGCACAGGGCTATTCTGATTCTGCCCGAGACTCTGGAGGTTGCGGTCATCACGCAGGGGATAATAACAGCGGCGCTCCAGGTAGACGTGATGAAACTCGCTGTCCGGCAAGAGCAAGCCAAAAGCGCCACAGCCTTTGCGACCGAAGCCTGCGCAACGCACAATGCCACATGCTTCAACCGAAAAAAACTGCAGTAAAGTGAAATCTCCAATTTTTGGGTGATGGTTTATGTATGTATATATAAATCTATCTATCTATCTATCTATGTATGTCTGTATGTATGTATGTATGAATGAATGTATATATGTCTGTACATTATATATACACACACATATTTATATATATATATATTAGCTTTCTTTAAATGGGGGATCCCCAAAATCATGGGTTGCAGCGCTAAAATGGTCTAATTTGGATGATTTAGGGGTACCCCGATTTTTTTTTGGAAACCTCCATATCTGCCATTTCTGGTAAGTCATTTAGGGTTGCGCCTTTGCAAGGAACCACAGAAATCACAGAAAATTCCTGTTCTGGTGAAACCACAGAGCTATGTACAATGTTAGCACATCCCCTTTCTATGGCGTGTGCTAAGATCGAAAAAGAACACTAAGTATGAGGAGAAAGCAATGGCATATGCTGGCAGCAGGCAAAGAAAGTTTCAGCTGACCTCAGCCCGACGCAAGCTGGCCGACTGCGCTCAATCCTGTTCTGGTGAAACCACAGCGCTATGTACAATGTTAGCATACTTCCACTTGAGTGTTGCTATATTTAATTGTGCCCATAGGGCAACGACAGTGTCGGAGACGTCGACAAAACATGCTATATACAATCAAGTGCAAATAGGATCTAAACCAGATCTATCGGAAGAGGAACAAGAACAAAGAGAAAGCAATGGCACATGCTGGAGCAACATTTAAAAAGAGAAACTAAAAGTACCTTATAAGATGATATAAATATATGCACATACAGCAACATGAACGTAGCAGACATGAACGTAGCAGCATAATAATGTATGTTTCCCATCAGCTGACCTTTGCAAGGAAGGTGTTTCCCGCCCAAGCGCAACCAGAAGCCACCCTGGCGTCGCGAGGCCGAGAACTGCGGGCCGCAAACGGGCAGCTGGGCCACTGCAGCTTTCCAAAGTTTCAGGCTGCCCCCGGGCCATTGCCAATCCACCTGGGAGAAGTGGAAATGGTAGTTGTGTGCCACTTTTTCATCTTGTTTCAAGGTGAATTAGTCAGTGAAATTTTTAATGCTGCTGATTGAAATCTCATTACAGATGTGTTTTCCTGGGGTCCTTTTCATCCCCCACCTGGATAGGGGTCACCAAAGGCTTCTCCACCTGCAGGTACACTGCTTGTAGATCTCCGTGCTCCTTGGAGCCCCTTCGGTGGACATCTAGGGCATCCAAAACATCCTGTTGCCCCTGGGGATCTGCCAGGGGCATCACTTTGCCAGAAACTTCGCGATAAGCAGAGCGGTTCAGGGCCTCATGCAAATAGATGCCCAACTGATAGGTGCCGCTGGGCAGCAGTGTATCTTCGGGCAATAGCAGAGCATAGTAACCATTCCCGAAATCGTGGACCAAGGGCTGCATCAGCGCGCGAGGCGAATTTTGGCCATCCAAAAATGCCAGGAAAATATCTCCGCCGCTCTTCTGACCTTGTTGGGATTCAAGGTCCAACTGAAAGTAAAACTAAGAAACACAAATTGGACATTTGTTTCCAGAATCTGTCAAGACCTGGTAAGGCCCAAAGCAAACTTTTAAGTCCTTGGGATTGTTGTGTCCATTTTCCCTCAAAAGGACCTTTCAATGTGTGTTTCACATTGATATGCCAGGTGACACCGATCTTTTGCGCAGCAACTTTGCAAAATCCCCAGCTGGAACCATCCTGCTTTCGCCGCACTGTGTTCCCTTCGAGGTAAGAACCTGCAGAGTTCAACATCAAAAATCCACACTGGGAACCCAAAAATCGCCAAAAAGATCTCTGAGAGCTGTTAGGCGCTGTGTTTCCAGAATCAGAAGGCAAAAAATATGTGCCAAATTCAGGTGAATTGTGCATGGACCATTCCGAATGGAACCATGGACTATATCCCCATCAAATATCCCCATGAAACATCACCATGAAATAGTTCCATCCACCAGTTTGGATGATAAATCCCACCACCTGCTGTGATGCCCACTCGACAACTCCACGCTGCTACAAGATGAAGTCCTCAGCGGGGAAACTGGAACGAATCCAATGCAATTTGAATAAAGATTTCAACCAGCCTTCATTGCTGGGCATATTGGATATTTTGTTAAAAAACAAAAAAGTGCAGATGTGAGTATTTCAAACCAAAAAAACGAAAGAATTTGGATGGTTTGGAACAATGGGTTCGAAGTAAGATACCGACATGGATCAAAATGATCAAAATGATTGACCGTGGTATATGAATATGTAGTTATCCCTATTATGAAATACAATAATCCCGCATAAACCAGTGAATATAGCCTCGTTTTGGAAATGGGTGGGTCACCTTTTGCATTGACTATGTGCAACCCGGCGTCTGCAGCGGCACTCTGGTTTGCCCATGTGCTTCCGGTGTGCCTTTGGATGAAATGCCAAAACAGACGGGGGGTATACACTTTTCACCAGTGCTCACGTGCTACAATTTATAATTTGAAGAACATGTTATGAAAACGAAGTTTCATGTTGTGTCAGGATTTGGGCACTGAAAAGAAATGTTGATTGACATAGTCAAAATTAGTTGCATTCAATATGCGTTAAATCCGGTCATTTTCACATTGCCCCAACAGTAAGCTAAAAGATCAAACAAATCTGCACCAACCTATGCAAACCAAACATGTACAATCAAAACCAGGTTACCACGATGGAGGTCAAACCGCTTTGCTGGGTAGCTGATGTGCAGCACCACCAATACGCTGGCAAGGGCAGCAACACACCACAGCTTTTGACCCATGGGTCAAGGCGCGTGGAAACAGAGCTGGTAGATGATAACAGGAAGTCTTGTCGAATGATGAAAGCATGATTAATCAGATTAATCCATATGTGTTTTGTTTGCATCATCTTGTTTGATTGTGTATCTACAACCGGTTTGGTTGTATAAATTCACATTCATTTGTTGCGCACATGTGTTTTTGTAATGAAACTACGCCATTTTCACTGTTTTAGTTGCGGCTTACATCGAGAAAACATGTTCGCTGCAACCCTGACGGTGCTCCGCGTCTGACTTCAGGTGGCTATAAAGATAAAGTTGATGTTATTACCCCATCAACATATTGTTCATAGAGGGTGGCGAATTTTGATCCCTTACGAAAATAAAGGTGATGTTATTACCCCAGGCAACATATTGCTCATAGGGGGTGGCGAAATTTGATCCCTCATGAAGATTTATTACCCCAGTCAACATATTCTTCATAGTGGGTGGAGAATTTTGATCCCTCATGAAGATCAAGTTGATGTTATTACGCCAATCAACATATTGTTCATAGGGGGTGGCGAATTTTGATCCCTCATGAAGATAAAGTTGATGTTTTTACCCCAGTCAGTATATTGCTCATAGGGGGAGGCGCATTTTGATCCCTCATGCAGATAAAGTCGATGTTACTACCCCAGCAACACATTCTTCATAGGGGGTGGCGAATTTTGATCCCTCATGAAGATAAAGTTGATGTTATTAACCCAGTCAACATATTGTTCATAGGGGGTGGTGGATTTTGATCCCTCATGACGATAAAGATGATGATTATGATGATGGTGATGCTGATCATGATGATGGTGATGCTGATCATGATGATGGTGATGCTGATGATGATGATGACGATGACGGTGATGATGAGGATGATAGTGATTGACTACGACAATGTATTGTGGCAGCTGTTGTTTGGAAGGAACTCTTCGTGGGTCTCAGCAAAAACCGTGGAAAGCACTAGCAAAGACCCTGAAGTCATCCATTGCCCAAATGCAATCGCTCCTTTTTGGGCCACTCAGGTAAGTTGAAAACCTGGCTTGTGCCACAAGACACGCCCTTGCTCTTCAATGGTCCTTGCGAACTCATGCGGTCATGGTATGGGTCAAGACGGTCAGCACTAAAAGTGTCTAAATTTGATGGGCCTGACATTTGGATTTGTCAGAAAGAGACCATACCCCTGACTTAAACATTAAGTTTATTGGAACTCATTCTACAAACCATTGGATGCTGTAGCCTCCGGGGAAAACTCGATTTTCACAACACAATGATTAATATCAACCATCATTAAATTGAATACATGTTATCAACCATAAATTTTCAATATCATCACTATATACATTATATGGGTATGGGTCAATGCCTATAGTAATCCATTTTTAGTGGGTTATTCACATCCATAAATCCCAGCTATGACTTGGGGTTCACGGCACGGTACCAGGGTTTTGACCCATCCCCATATTAATATCAACCATATATTTTCAATATCATCACTATATACATTCTATTAATATCAACCATATATTTTCACTGCCCGACTTCCAGACATCTCCTGCCCAGCCAATCTTTCTGATCGGTGCATGTCCATGTCTCATCGAAGCGATGCCAGCCATCTGTTCCTGGCTCCATCCAAGGAGGAACCACCAGCAAAATTGGTGCCATAACAAGCACCAATATGTCGCATATTTGTAGCATATGGTCGTCGAAATCCTATTGGGAAATCCCAGAAAATATGGGTCTATTGAAGCCGTAAAGGCCTATTAAAAATGGTGGCAGCCAATCACCAGCCACAGGTAACCCATTTTGTGACGGCACATCACCATTACACAGGTGTAATGGCCAACATCGTAATACAAAGGCCAGGCGCATGTCCAACTATCTGCGAGTCTGGCGGGACCAACATGTGTGTCTGATTCGAGAACTTGACCCATAGCCAGGGATATGTAATACTATGATATTAAATATAACTATATATAGCTATATATAATAGCTATATATATATACTATATATAATTAACTATATATATATTTTAACTATATATACTATAAATAATGTCACATATAGATCATCTATTCATATGTCATCATGAATCCATCTCGGGAAAGCCCTGGACATGACCGCGCGGAACCTGGACCCCAGCTTTTGGCCGCGGACATGAGCTTTGCGATCCTCGGGATCTCTTGGGATTCCCGATCAGTGGGATGTTGGTGTTTTAATGGGATACCATCTGGTTATTTAATGGTGATTCAATGGTGATTCAATGGCATTTAATGGGATATATGATGATATACCATGGAAAGATCCACCATGCTATTAAGTTCGGTAAACCATCTATTTCGATTAGGGCCATCTAAAAACCATGGCGAACTGTTAAATAACCAGAGGGTATAATGGGGGATCTTCAACATCCCAATGGGAAAGAAAAGTGGATGTATCAACACTATGACAAGATGTACGAAAAAAAACATCCCATGAACCACTTTCAGATATATAAACAGCTATACAGCTAAACTTGGATGATAAGGGGGAAATGGTGAAATTCCCTGTAGGGAAAGCGGGATGAAACGCTCCCAATAAAACAGACTATCCTGGGGATGGTAGTTGATCCCGTTTTGAAGTTTGATCCCATGACCTTGAACCCATCATTTTGGAAACCATTCAAAACTACTGTGAGAGCACCTTCTTGACCAAAACTTACAACGTTGGCTCACAGTTCCAAGTGAAAAAGTCTACTGTGCTAACTTCGATGTGAATCTCCAGTCAAGTTGAACCCCGGCATTAAGAATCATATCCAAGGCGTGGGAAAAAACAAATCAAATTACATGGATATCACATCCCATTCATCCACTTCTCCCATTTCGAGTTTCTTCTTTGGATCTGCTCCCTTTTGTCCAGCAGCGTGTCCATGGGTCATTGCCTCGGTCAACTGGCAGTCCCATGTGCATCAACTGGTGGATGCCGCGATGCCCCCCAATCTCCGGAAAAAACCCTCGGAAAATCCATCCTTAGCCGATCTGTGCCATCAAATATTCTATGATCGCCATGGTAAAGAAATGGCCCAGCAACAGTCGGCCTTCCGTCTCCAGTCATTCTGAGTTTGCAGCCAAGAAATTCATGGAACTGGGCGCAAACCTCACAGGGATGATTTCTGGGTTTGTCTCAAACAACGCAGGATATCCTATTTCTGGCCATCCAAAAATGAGAATGATGAAGCATTTAGGTAGCCAATTTCGAGACATTCCCGAAAAATGTGGACTTCTTGAAATCAGGATGGAGGAATGTTGGGATTGAGTGGATTGAGATTGGGACGTATTTGATCCCTTCATTAGCATCTGTTAGGCGAGGACAACTGAATGTCGCAGTGGAAATCCTTCATCGCTGGATGATTTTCCATGAAAGGTGGGTTTTCCAACATCTTCATCTGATTTCATCTGATTATCCTATCATATCCTATTTTCCCATCATGGCTAAAGCTAACCTACACGACATCGCACGTCCAGGTGGCCATCGACTAAGTTGGGAGCTGCTCTCCGAGGAATCGATCTTGCAGCAGGACCTGCGTTTCCCGACGCCTGTGACTTTTTTGGATCAAGAGAAACGGTTAGAGAACAATATATGTATATATATATATTATATGTATATATTATAGATATATGTATATATGTATATGTATATATATATATACATATATATATATATATACATATCTGTGCGTATGGAAATTCCAATTGGTTCGTGGGCTGGCAAGTTCTGACCACATGTCCTTTCCTGTTTCCTTTTCGTGCGACTTACTCCCTCAACGAGCCGCGCCTCAATGCACAAGTCGTCGATGAGGGCAAGTTGCTCCAGCTGACCTTGGCAAAATCATTGGGGGAATGGTTTACCCAGTTTACTATGGGATAAACCATTGGGTAAACCATCTATTTCTATGGGATGTTGGGTTTTAATGATATTTTAATTTAGCTACCACCTGGTTATGACTAACATAGCCATGGAAAGATCCACCATGTTTAATAGGTAAACCATCTATTTCGATTAGGGCCATCGAAAAACCATGGCTATGTTAGTCATAACCAGAGGGTAATAAGCGTGGTAAATCCAGAAATCCCAATACGAATGTGGTAAAAATCACTGGTAATCTGGTAAAGTTATGTGGTAAATCCAATTCGAAACCTCTATTGGGGATTGTCAAACAATTGAGCTTAGAAGACTATCCACAATAAATTGGGGTGCAATGTGAACATATGTGAAATTTCAGCAGGATGTATTTCCACGGGGACATATCGGATATATCGTACATCCCCACCCCAAGTTGAACATCTCCGTTTCTGGAGGTGGGTTTCGTTGCGTTGACCCCAATGGTTGGCCCGAGCCCAATTCAATGGTGCTGAAACTCATTCGCCCCCTCTCCAGGTTCAAAAATGGATCACCCTCTCTTCCTGACCCCATTCTGGAAAGAGATGATTTTGTCACCAGCAGAATCCCAACACAAACGCTCCCCGTTCAGGATTGCTTCCGCCCCAGATATGTTTGTGGTAGATAAAGGTAGATAAAAGAGTAGAATGACAATTTTCCACTCTTTGTGGCTATGTGCCTAGTCATACCATGGGTTGGAGATACCCTTGTTGTGATCCCGTCCGTCTCCGACTGAGCGACTTTGTGCAGTTGGCTGCCTGGAAAATCGGGCAGAATATCATCTGTAAATTATTCAGCTATTCAGCACTCATGTTTCTTTGCAATGTTAGATTACCAATGACTATCTATCACACACCTCACTTTTGTGTGTTTTTTATTTGGCTTGCCACATCAACTCTACAGATGTCGGTGGGTTTTTGTGTCTCTCAAGCTCAAGTCAGTGATTTGGAAGTTTGAATGTAAGATGATAGTTAAAGGTCGACATGAAAATCAGCAACAGCTATACATATCAGATGCAATAAGTCGATATAACAAGAGCATCCACTGCTTGGCGGTTGAGCCTCATCATCCCGGGTTGGATGGGAAAAAAACCACCAGCTGTCTTGGTTGTTAAAATGGGTAAACTTCGATTAACATCCCATTAACATCCCATGAAAATCCATAAACATCCCATTAACATCTCTTAAAATCTGATTAAAATCTGATTTAACACTGATTTTTCCGCATTGAATCAATTTGAATCCCATGAAAATCCCATTGGTCAAAGTGCTTTCTGCCTCCTCCGTGCTGTCACGCGCACTTCACCACCTTCCTGCGAGTTTGATGCGGAGTGGCCATGAAGTTTCCAAAATTGCCAGAAATCGGCCAAAAAATAAGACATACCTGTTATCTCCATCAAGGAACTTTGAATTTTGGTATATGTTTAATCTGTTTTGTCCAGGGCAGGTTCACAAAAAACCGACTCCGGGGACAAGACCAGCAAAATTTAGAGGATTTTAGCAATCGCATAGCAGGAGGTTGTTTCCACAACATCAGTACAAGGGTTTGATTCAAATTTGATTCTTAAATTTGCTTCAAATTACCCTCTGGTAATTTAACAGTTTGCTATTGAACATGGCCATAGAAAGTTCGTGGATTTTCCCATTGGACATGGCGATTTTCCATAGTTTTTTGTATGTTTACCAGAGGGTACCAAATTGACCTGTTGAACTGTTGTCGTTGAGAAAGCCTTCGGATCCAAAGATACGAAGGATTCGGATTGTCCTGATGGAATTCCAAGCTATGCACACCACCTCGGTGGATAGTGGACACATGAATTCTGAGGACACGACATCACGACATCTCAACTGAGAAATGTCGAAAATGGTAGAAATATCTCCATGACAGCTTGAGAATAGACTTCAAAGAAGCTCCAAATATCTCCAAATTCCAGGTGCCCTTCAAACATCAAGCTTTTTGCTGGATGTCCAATGGCAGATCACCACCTAAGGATCGACGGACGTCAGGCTTCCCCACTGCAGCCTTGTGGTGGGGCATTCAAATAGCCCCAGAAGGCCTTTTCTGCCACATAGGCAGGTAAGTAGTATTGAGCCAAGGACCTGCGAGGGATCATTTGTTGGAATTTGGCTGGGCTGAGACGGAAAACAAAAACCATAGCGAATCAGACAGATTACGATATGACGACATGTTGAAACTGACATAGGAACATTGGGGATTGAACCTGATTTTTGGTGGGTTTACACAATGATGTGTTCCAAATCGATTAGAGATTCTACTTGGTGCTCTTGGTCCCATGAAAAGTTTGGTGGGTTTTCCTTCTCCCAATGACTCTGAGACTCCAAACTCGTGAACCCTGCGGAGCTTGGAAGATTGAAGAGGGAATTCCTCTTTCCGTTCCTGCCAACATTTGAAGGCCGCTGACCTCAGGATCAATTTGTGCATGGTCTGCTGCTTTTGAAATCAGAATAAGATGATCAGATGGTGATGGTCTTGTTACTAATGTGATCATTTCCTGATAATGTTAATAATCTTATTCCAAACACCATCAGAAATGTTACTTATCGTATCAGATAATGTTCATAATTAAGATGATCAGATAGTGATGGTCGCTTTACTGATTGTGTTAATAATGTTAATAATGTTAATAAGATGGTGATACGATTTCCAACCATGAAACCCTGGCATCCCACTGAGAGGCGGTCCGACTGAAGTCACTGCCTCCAGGTTTCAGCCAAAGAATGGGTGAACCTGGGGGGACTACACCGGGTAAATTGGGGATCTACTCCATTTGCCTTGAAATCATTGGCATTTCAGATGTTGAGACATATCTCTGATCATTTCTGAATCGAAATGCTTCAATGTTGGATGGGTCGCCCTCCCAACGGCACCTAAGGTCTTCAGTAGGTCTTCCCTGAGCTCCACAGCTCGTGGTAGTGCCGGGAAGTCCAAACCGATGACCTCAACGGATCAGATTTTGGGAGCTGAGTTTTGATGTGCATTAACCCAGTTTACTATGGGATAAACCATTGGGTAAACCATCTATTTCTATGGGATGTTGGGTTTTAATGATATTTTAATGGGATACCATCTGGTTATGACTCACATAGCCATGGAAAGATCCACCATTTTTAGTAGGTAAACCATCTATTTCTATGGGCCATTTTCCATGGCTATGTTAAATAACCAGAGGGTAACTCATTTTAAAGTCCGCTCCCCCCTGGTAAATTAACTTGTTGACCCTGAAAATCACCAATTTTTAATGGAAACTAGTCTTCCAACCCCTATCTGCCAGGGTCTATGTTAATTTACCAGATGGTAAATGGGATAAATGATCCCAAGAACCAACAACAACTAACAACAACTATTGTTTTGGGGGTCTTTAAATTGGACCTTTGAAACCATGATAAGTTTGACCATGGATTGATGGTTGAAAACACCTGCAAAGGCTGTAAAGAATCATAATGGTGGCAGTGGGGCTTCCCTCATTAAAGTTGTGGTGACTGTGACCAAGATACCAAACTTCTCTTGCTTTGAATATAACACATACGTAGAGCATGGGCTGCCAGCAATGAATTTCAAGACTTTTGCCTCACTTCTGATGTTCAACTAACATCGTATTCATTCGTATTCCCATGAACCGGTGGCAATTAGGGATCAATCCTCGATTTCAGACCCAACTATCATATCAACTGGGGTGAGACATATCCCTGAAAATATCGCGCAAAATTGTCCCAGTATCATGATGAAAAATCTTCTTTCTTGATGGTTAAACCATGTTAAACCGCTGAAATCAGTTAGACCACAGGGTTCACTTCCCCGCCTCCACAATCAGCGGCCGCCAGGAGTCAGTGGGCACCGAAAGAATGAACCGCAGCTCCTTTTCCAAGCGAATCTGTGCGCCCATCCTGTGAAAAAGTTCAGTGGAACATGACAGCTATGTTTTGGGATTTGAGATTTCATGGGGGTAAAATGATGGGGATAATTGATGATTCAATATTTCTCCCCCATTTTTTGGAATCTTCTGCTGTTTTGATCGCGTGGAAAGATCGACAAAGGAATTCTGAAGCGCCTGGAACGAGTTGCAAACTCACCCAGCAGCTCTTCATTGAAAAACACTTTCAAGGAGGCGCCTAAGTTGTCGGGCACAGGAACCAGCCTATCTGATGAAGATCTTCCTTGAAATCCCTGGAGAATTCCTTGGGACTGAAAAGGCACAGGAACCTTCAAATTTCATTCGCTTTTCACCACATTTTCAATTGCCATAACTTGCGGGGAATCCGAGAATTGCCCCAACGTCCCAACTGGTTTGCTCCCGAAAAAAAAATCTGGAGCTTTGAGACCACATCACAAAGACATGTCACAGAGCATTCTTCCCAAATACCTCGAAAAAAAAACGATGTTTTCAGAGTCCTTACCGTCCTTAGCTTCACTTTTGTCTTCGTAGATTGAAATCCTTCTAATCCCCCGGTTTTTAGATCCCAACCATCCAGCTCGGCATGATTGATTGCCTTTCGTGCACAGGCAAGAGGTGAAGTTTTTCGCCAAATTTTGTCATCTCCCCTGATCAATCCCCGACCAATCTTGAGCATAGCATTTTTTTGGGATCCAAGTCAATTTAGATAGTTTTCCAATGGTAAACTCCTATCCCATCCACCTAAGTCAGCATTGAACACCCCATAAAGACAATGGTTTTTCACGGGGGATCTTTCAACACTGGGACGGGCTCAGAGCCTGAGGTAGGTGGTCCATGACACCCTGCAAGAGAGCCTGGCAGTGAAGGCAGCACCACTCACTTCCGACTGTCCTGTTTTTTGGGGGTGAAGTGGGGTGGGAGGGGTGGGGTGGGGCAATAATGTTCACTGGAACTTCACCCGGGTTGGTAGTTTGCACTCACTTCACTCGACTAGTCGTTACAATTCGTCATGACATGTATGATAAGAAGCACGGTCATGATGATCAGAAGGATCATGAAAGCCATGATGATGACAGTGCTACTGAGGATGATGATGATGATGATGATGATGATGATGACGATGATGGTGATGATGATGATGATGATGATGATGATGATGATGATATGATGCTGATGGTGATGGTGATGGTGATGATGATGATGATGATGATGATGATGATGTTGGTGATGGTGATGGTGATGATGATGGTGATGATGATGATGATGATACTGGTGAATATAGTGAAGTTGACACTCACAGTGATGCTGGTGATGAAGAATAATAAAAATAAGAATGAGGGGTTGATGTTAAGGGTGCAAGCGATTTTGACGGCGATGATGAAAATGATGACACTGAAGGTGCTGATTCATGGTGGTGATGAGAATGATGGTGATGATGTATCTACTGATCATGATGATGACGGTATGAAAGATGCGAATCATTAGAATTCTGTCGATGGTTTGAGAAAGTCACAAGGGAGCGGATCCGACAGTCACACGCGAGTCATAGTTGGGATGATTATTCCATTCCCAACTGAATGGAAAATCATAAGATTCATTTTCCAAACCCAGACCTCCATTTATAGGGGATATCCATTTATAGGGGAGATTCCATGGTTCCAAATACCAACCAGACAGAAATGTTGTTGGAAAAATCCCAGCAAAAGGTGCCAGCGGATCCGACCTCAATCAGCTGGAAGGCAGCAGACCACATCTCTTCGCCAACGTCGATGGCCATCTTCCATCTGAGCCACTGTTGCTCCCATTCCTTCGGTGAAATCAGGGCGGGTGATTCACCAACCAATGGACTGGTTGGTGGTTGAATAACCAGCTTGAAAAATGATGGAGTCAATGGGGTTGGGATGACATCCCATATATGAAATGGAAAATAAAACAGGTTTGAAACCATCAACCAATGGATGAATCACCAATGGATTTTATGGACAAACCAGAATTTTATGGACAAACTACCAGATATCCATAGGCTGAATGTGAAAATGTGAAAATCTCTGGGAATCCTCTCCTTTTTTCGCCCTGTTTTCCTGGTGCCTTTTCGCCTTGCATCCTCGAAGCAGTTGCCACTGGTTGCTGCCAAAAAAACTGGTTCGAATCAAATGTGTTACAAACAAAAAGATAATCACACAACATATGCGATTGGTGGATTTGGATTTTCCGACATTATTCCATTTAGCTTTGTCTGGAATTGGCTGATTCCCTTCAAATTTCCATGCTTTCCATCATGGCGAATTTTCCCTATCATGGCCGGTCCAATGTTCAAACCGCTGTCCTCATCATCCAGTGAACTATCGAAGGAATACTCCGCTGCTGCTTCCCGTACCTCCGGTGGCAGGGCGTTCCCACTGTGGCAACCCCACAACCGCCATCCAGCGCACTAAGGTCGCGCCCAAACAGCCAAAGGACTCGAGTTGCTCCAGAAGGATCTCCTAAGACAATCCAAAAAACAACATCAAAAACCTCCAAAAGTGATTTCCAAAAAAAAACCAACCCAACACTTTTCCAATTTTCCAACACTTTTCCAGCGGGATACAGATCACTTGGGAGAAAGGAGATATCTCACCGTGTCGCCCGTGTCGCTCCTGCCCGTCTTTGCCATCCGTCTCCTGAAAACACAACCGATGTCACAGTTTCTCAAGATCAGGTGAAATGTTACACATTTCGACATTATTTTTGGTAAATTTTGACATATTTCCGTTTCATCCAATTTTGAGAAACTATGAGATGATACATTCATGCACATTTCGGATGTTCAAATGATTGCATGCATCCAACTGGTATGAATACCATTGGCATCTTCGAAAAAAAGAAAGCAAACTTAGCCACAATCATCATGGACAAATAGAGCTTCTGCAAATTCTCAAGACATCCTGGAGGAATGAGTGATAGCTAATGTATATGTCGTCTGTGAAACTTCCCCACTCAAGGGCCGCTGCTACAAACCTTAATCCATCAGGAACTATTCCAGGTCCCACAAACACTGCAACTTGGCACTGAAAAGGCTTTGATGCTCTGTCTTGTTGAGTCTCACCCCTGAAAAGCTGCTAGCTTCATTGTTGCTCCATCACCTTGGGGAAATCATCTGCCAGTTTTAGAAGTAACCTGAAATGAGATATCAACATATATCAATTACTATTCACACTATCAACCAAGATTTCTGATGACCAACAGAGTTGAGATTCCCACGATACAACCGACACAACCGACACCTTTGGAGCAGCTCTGGGCGAAGGACTCCAAAGATTGAAACCGCATGGGTAGCATTGACCCATGCCCGAAACTGTAACTGTCAGAGAATCTGAGAGGACTTTCGGACTGAGTAGCTTCTAAACCCTGGTTTATTCGTTTCGCAAATCAACCATCGTACACACAAATACGTTGCTTCCTGAATCCTTGTCTCACGAAGCCATTGCTGTTGATAGTGCTTATGTTGGGTGTCATGGTTGATCATCCTTTGGCTCAAACGGCCGGTTTGCATATCTACCATTTCTGGAAAAACCCAACTATTCCTTCCGAATGAAGCGGTGGGAGGGTTCGCACTGAACCCACTTGGCAGTCTGTTTCATGCTGCGGTACTATCTACTGTAGCACTTTAGACTTTGGAAAACCTTGAGAAAGCTGCAGGAGAAATCACCAATGAAATTGCTGCGACCCAAAACAAGGCGGCAAACCAGCGAGTTTTTCTGGTTGAAGGAACCAAGTATGTGGCACAGTGGACAACAAATTTCTTGTCGAAGCTTTTTTGCTGAGAAAATCCACCGTCAAACATCTAAAGCCTCAGACTTTTCATGGGCCTCGGAATCCACGAGAGGTAAGGCTTGGGGAGGGATGGCACTGATTCTGCCAAGATTTTCTCGCTGAGCTGGAAACCACGCGTTTCTTGGGCTTGTTCCAGGGCACATAGCCGTACTGAACCATATGCATGATCTGACACGGAGCCGTGTCAGTCCGTTTTGGCCTTGCTTCAACATCTTCAACATCAACATAGATTGACACCCTTGGAATCCTACTATTCACAGCAAAATGCAATGGGTTCTAGTGGATGTTCATCCCACCCTTCACATCGATTGTCTGATGAGGAAAAAACATCCATCCCATGGAGTTTGCAATCTTTTGGCACTTTTGACGTCAATGCATTGGGGTGTTCCTACATTTTTTTGGTCGAAAATCGGTTTTGACGCATAGTTATATCATGTTATATCGCTGGCATCGTGTGTTCCATCCCATTGGAAGGCACCTGTTGCTTCATGGTGTACACGAAGAGCAGCACGAAATAAACCAACAAAGCACGACCTCAAAGCTGTGTGACAACTGGAGTCGCAAACTTCCCGAGTCGTTGGGTGTTCGTTGGGTGTTCGTTGGAGGGATAGAACATCTCTTTATCTTTTAAACATATGGTTTTTCACTAAAGAAAACCCCCGGCTTTGTGGAAATATGGATCCCAAATAAGTGAACCACCATGTTGGATAGCTATGGAGCAGCACCCCCCTGTATTCTGCTTGTGTGTACAATCGTACTGTTGGTGGACACAAAGAAGCTAAATCCTGAAATTCACTGTTAGAATCCATCAGCGTATTGTCAGAATACCAAGAAGCACCATTCATCAGCCATTCAACAGCAACTATGCACCCATTAAATGAGTTTGTGCAGTTGAACACTCGAATTCTCAAATTCAAATGTTGTTTTCTAAGAGGAAATCAACACATTCAACTATCAGTGGATTGGGTTTGTTGGAAAAAAACTCCAAGCAATCGTAAATCATGGGGTTTTATCAACCAATAAAAAACAGGGTTTCCACTTAAGATTACCACATCCAATCCAATTCCAGAATTCCAGAATTCCAGAATTCTATTCAATTAGTCCACCATTTTTCCTGGTTCACTCCATCTACCCTCTGGTAAACTCTCACAAAAAACCTATGGAAAGATCCACCACTTTAATTGGGTAAATCAACGAACTTTCTATGGCCATTTTCAATAGCTTTTTGTATGTTTACCAGAGGCTATACCATCATATATCCCATCAAATCCTATTGAATCCCATTGAAGCACCATCATATATGCCATTAAAACATAATTTTCATGGGTAAATAGCAATGTTTGTTTACCAGAGGGATCCAACAGAGGAAGAGGATAATGACTGTAATGGTTTGATAATGTTGGATAATTGGATGATATTCATTTATTACCATTCTCCAACCACTATTATCCATTTATAATCTTATAATTTTAATTACATTATTTAATTTAACATATAACCTATATCGATTATATAACACTATTTATACATTTATAATAAATAATCTATGGATATTATCCATTATATATTATAGATTACCCTCTGGTAAATTAACATAGACCCTGGCAGATAGGGGTTGGAAGACTAGTTTCCATTAAAAATTGCTGATTTTCAGGGTCGAACTGTTTATTTACCAGAGGGTAATGATGTTTAAAAATTCCATTCACCGTCTCCGTTTTTTTAAGCGCACCATCCACATCCAGGTCCAAGTCATCGATAAAGGTGACAATGAAGGCTGCCATGGTCGCCAAGGTTCCTGTGGGCTCGGCATACTGGCGATATATTTGGGGTATATATAGTATAATATATATATATATATGTGATATATAAAATTATATATATATATATGTTTTTATATATGGGCTCAGAAATATGGGATATGATTGGTACTTACCGCTTAACATGGGGATATAGTGTTTACGGGTTGAAAAAGGGGGCTCCCAAATCCAGGGCGTATCATCATTTTCCATATTGACATGCTGCTTTTTTGGGAGGCCCATCTTCAGACACACCCATGTGTAATTGTATAGAAATAAGGGATATAATTTGGATTTACCCCTCACTGGGGACTAAACCAACCAGTTTATTGAAATGCAATTGGATATCATGCGATACACAAGCACCAATATGAAATAGGTTGGTTCAAAATGGGGTGCACCCCAAGAGTCCAGTGATTAAGTATCAAGTTCCATAATCAATAGGGGTTTTAGCCAGGCCACAAATTGGCAAACATGAGTCTCTTCAACGAATTGCATATTTGGCCAACTGATTTTCAGTACTTGCATAGAACCATTTTTGAACCTTGAGAAAGCATGTGAAAATGAACATGAACAGTTGATCCCTTTTAACCTTGAAAATGAACATCAAAAACGATCCCTCAGTGTATTTTTTCAGAGATCCTGGCAGAAAAAAAAGGTGCTTTGGTACCAAAAGTTCCGGAAAAGTCACCTGAAAAGTTACCACTGGTAAAAATGACCACTGCTGGAAACGAATTGCTGTCCTCGGCACCAGAGTCGAAACTCTGAAAGGGCTCGAACAAAGGGACGATACCTGGCAAGTTCAGTGATCACTGGAGTTGGGAAAATCGAAACCGGAGACCATGATTTTCCCCATGAAATTTAGGGGCTTCCCGTGAACATTTCCCTGTAACCAATCCAATGAAAGCTGCAAGGTTGAGATTAAAGCAGACTAAGTAGACAAAACATTGAGGGGCAAGACACATGTGCGTTTTCTGTCAAGTAACGTACAGATCAAATACGAAAATGAGGATAAAACCAGATACCACTCAAGGATTTGATTCAATCCTCAAATCAAAATAACTTCCTTTTGAACTCCAAAATAATGAGATTCAATACATTCTCATGACTAGGTTTTTGGGACTGTTAATGATTCTGGAAAGGGATCGTTCCTTCGGTAAGACTTAATTTATGGAAAAACATCCCAAGACACTGGCAATGTTGGCCAAGTGGGGCAACATGTCTTCTCATTGGCTGGTTTTTGTTCATCCCGGCATATCAAATTCTTTCTGGTTCGAAAATCCCCCATGATCTCATTCTTCTCCCATTTTCCAGACTATATATATATATATGTATATGGGTTTGTCTGAAAATAGGGTTAATCTTCCCAATGAAATAGCCATTTAAAAACGGGATAATGATCAGCAAAACCATTGGGTAAAAAGGGGTTTAGCCAACATTTTCAGACACACCCATATTTATCCGCCATTTTCAATGGTGAAACATCCGCCATTTTCGACCATCCCGACACCCCGCTTCGGAGCGATTCGGATCACTCACTGCTCTTGCTTCGAGCTGGGAGATGGTCGTCCTGGAGAGCCGGGATGGAGCCACCAACCTATGGAATGGGATGGAGCCATTAGGGATATCTTCCTAATGTCAATGGGAATTCCAGGATCCTAAAATGGAGGTACGTTAGTACCATGTAAGGCCATATTTTGTGGGGATATTTCCTTACATAGGCCTGAAAAATAGGCCTTATATATGGTAGGTACCTCCAATTTAGGTTCCTGAGATGGCCAGTGATAATGGGTTGTGTCATGTTCTGTGCACATGTTAAACCATAGGGTTTTACCAAAAACCAATTTCTCAATGATATCTTAGAATTTTAAAATGTCAATAGGGTTTTACCAAAAACCAATGGATATTCCATGTTCATCCTAATGTCTATTTTTTTTTGAGTTGAATGGGCTACTAATGGGATATCAGAAAGGAGATTAGGAAAATTCTAATTGGATCTTACAATGGAGAGTAGGATATTTCAATATTTTTCCTCATGGGGTCTTAGAATAAGATACTGGCGGGATATTCCAAGAGGATATTTTAATAGGGATGTTAATAGGAATAATTGGATCTTGCAAAGGGATATTATCGTAGGATATTTCTAGGATATTCTAAAAGAATACTACAAAAGGATATGCTATTTTTTTTTGAGATATTAATAGGGACTCATCGGGTATACGGGTGATTTAATGAAAGACTTGTGGGGATAGGGAGGTATAATATACATATATATACATACATATACCCTCTGGTTATTTAACATAGGGTATAGATGGCCCTAATCGAAATAGATGGTTTACCAATTAATAGCATGGTGGATCTTTCCAGTTCGCAAACTGTTAGTCATAACCAGAGGGTAAAAAATATGATATGATATGATATATATCTGGCATATTCATAGCATATTATAATAGGACTATTTTCAACATATAGGGATATATATATATATATATTGTGGGTTTGTTGGGACCAACGTTTTCCATCCACATCTCGACTCAAGGACGAGAGAGGACGCAAGGCCGCTCCTCTGTAGCTGGTGACAAGAAAAGAAGTACCTCACCGGCGACTTGCTCGACTTGCGACTTGCTCGTATGAAAAAATATCGATATGTCGATATGTTTGAAAATAATTAATATATTGCTAATAGAGATTGATTGATATAGATAATGATTACTGTAATACATATGATCATTAATATATAGATTGATAATGATTATAGATGGATTATAGATTGATTATAGATTGATTAATGATCCTATTGAATATAGATGCTGATTATATCATATTATCTGATTCGCCAAGTTATCTTCATGCTATCTTCATTGAATATAGATATTGAATCTTGATAGTATCATTGAAGATAACGTGAAGATGAAATAAATATCTGGATAACATTTTTTTTTTTTTAAATGTAATGACCAATATCATAATGACAATGGGATATGTATATATATATGTATAAATACAAAGATACTGATACGGATCAATGTCATTTTTTTTGATATAGCAGACATATCATCAAGATTTTGATAATGATATGTATATATATATATATATATGTATCTTGACTTAGGGCCACCAAACTGATGTTTCCTCCAACATTGTGCACCGCAACGGTGAGGCCATTTGGGGTCCGGAGAAGCTATTTTTGGATGCTCCAGAAACAGAGGAATGGTTCATGGTTTTCAATCAACCAGGAGGTATAACCGCCACTCAACAAGGATTCTTTCGATGCTGCACCTGGTTCAAAACGTAGATCGCCAAGACATAGACCGCAAAGTAGTGGCGCTGCGCAACATCGCGGGCTCCCAGGGATTGGTTAGAATGATTGCAAGCAATCAATTTTTTCCAAATCAAGATTAGCTCCTTTATTTTCCATCCGTTCACTTTGTTTCTCTTAGTGAAATCAGCATCGCTTCCTACTAAACTACCAAATTCTTGCAAGGTTCAAATTTCTTTCTGGCTTGGGTCACCAGCAGAATTCAGACCGGTTAGTCTACATCACCTTGGTGCAAAAATACAATCCAAGGTTTCCCTGCATTCATAGATCTCTGATACGCTTTGGTTGAATCATCACCTGGTCATCCCCATCCCACAAATTGAGGAGGATGACCAACCCTTTTTGATGGGACAAAAATCATCAATAGTCATCCCAATCATCACCTGGTCATCCCCATCCCATAGTTCTTTTTTATGGTATCTTGGTCTTGGGTCAACAAGTGACCATAATTCAAGTCCCAAAAAAGATCACCTTCTCCTCCAGGAATCCCATCCTATTGGGGGATGATCATCCTTTTTGAGTGATGGGAAAATTGATGCCGTTGAAAAAACCATTGGTTTCCAGATCAAACATGACCAGTAACTTGGATCTTGCGGGATCATCATTTTGAAATTGCTGCAGCTGTTTTTTTTTCCGACTTTGATGTTGGGCAAACACCATATGCTTTGGGGTAAAGTGACCAGCATCATATTGTAAATAGTTGGTTTTATCTATCCCATGATGATCCCATGATATCAAACCATTGCTTTAATCACCTGGTCATCCCCCATTTTTCCGGATCCCCCTGATGGAATTATCATTTTCCCAGCATTTTGGCTCATTTTTCCATGGAAATTCGCCATCTTGCCTAGGCCTTTCCCATGGTTAACGGCGCCACGGGTTAAGCCTCCAGGGCGTAGATCCGCCAGGCGAAGGCCAACTCCAAAAGGAGGAAGAAGAGCCAGCGGCAGCGGAGCCATGGCACCTGGCTGTAGGTTTTCATAGGTTTCTCTACATGGCTGAGGTTTACTTCTGACATATACTGTCTACATTAAGTTATCATTTGTATGTTAATAGATATTTGAGTTTCTATGGTTTCTATGGTTGTGCCTTTCATGTGGATATTTGATATTTAGATGTAGATATAGATATGTGTCGTATACTATGGTTGATGTCATTTGTACTATTTACAGTAATGATACATTTATAGTGCACATATAGTTAAAGTTAAAGACATACATGTATATATATATATTAATATACATACTTAAAGGCTAGTTAAAGGCAGTATATAAAGATATTATATATATACATATCGTATACTATTGTTATGATATATAGTACATATAGCTATAGATATACTATGGTTTATATCAGTTGCACTACTTATATATGTATATCGCATATTCGTGCCATGATGTATATATATATATAATATTATATGTATATATTCATAGTACATGTAGATGTATCTATTGTTGCGACTTTTATAGTTCATTTCTATAGTATACGCAAATATGTGTATGATGTATGTATATGATATATTGACTGCATGATTCTAAAAAGGCTGGTATACATATATATATATATAAATAAATATATATATATATATAAATGGTTGTATTTGTAATGCAAACACGCTTATTTGATCATATCGCAGTCAAACAAAATAGCCTACGGATATCATTTTATTTGATGATATTCATCTATGATACACTGATGAAATGTAGTTGTACTCGTTTATAATATATATTTTTAAAATCCAGATGACATGCATATAATTACGTATATATATATATATATATACATATATATACATATATATACATATATATATATATAAATATCTAAACATATGTATATATATATATATGTAGAATGTATTTACCTCAAGGACCTGACTCCATATTCTGATACCCGAACTATGTTGATGAACAAGGGTAAATGGCTGGCATACTTACCAATATCCAACCAAGACAATGACAGTTTTGATGTGAATGGTTCAAATAATTACACATGAGAGTATACCATAAGCATATATCCAACTTCCCGTTATCCTCCAATTTCCTTTCACAGTTTGTGGCATCTAACAACCGGTCAAGAGGATATCATGGAAAACTCAAATGATCACCTCAAATTAATTCGTGGATTATTTATGGTTAATGGAGGCTATCAAGATTTGATACATGTTGATACACATGTCTAGTCCGCTGAATAATCATCATACCACAGTTTCCACTAATCCATTCTATCCATCATTTTTGATGGATAATCCATCCGTTCTAACAATCATTGATCCATAAATGGATGGTTGTGTGCCCATTATGGATGATTAGATAGATCATGATAGGTTATGATAGATCATAACCTATGATAATCTATCAATGGATTTCAATCATCCTATTATGTTGTGTGCCCATTCTACCACCATTTTTCACGACGAACGGCCGGTCTGAGTTCCGG
This sequence comes from Cladocopium goreaui, assembly GCA_947184155.2. Taxonomy (NCBI): domain Eukaryota; class Dinophyceae; order Suessiales; family Symbiodiniaceae; genus Cladocopium; species Cladocopium goreaui. The sequence continues at coordinate 28,305 of CAMXCT020003106.1, read as the reverse complement.
TCCAAAGGGTCTGAGAACTGCAGAATGATCCTGTGCCGAAATGGGGTAGCAATACATATCTGGTTGGTGGATGACCTACTTGGTTAATGGTGATTAATGGTGGTTAATGGTGATTAATGATGGTAATGATGGTTAAATGGTGATTAATGATGGTAATGATGGTTTCAGATACATGGCTTTAATATGGCTTTAATATGGATAATAATGGGATAATAATGGGATAACATATCTGGTTGGTGGTTGACCTACCCCTCGGAAAAATGATGGAGTGAAAGTCAGTTGGGATGATTATTCCCAGCTGAATGGAAAGTCATAAAATTCCATGGTTCCAAACCACCAACCAGATATTACGTGGGGTTCGATTTATAATCCCATCCCCCTAATATTAAACACCCCAATTGCATGGTTCCAATGGAATGTGGAAATTCCCTACATCCACCATGGTTTGTTTCGTTTAGGGGGTGTTTAATATTAGGGGGGATGGGATTGGCTGAGTTATAGCTGGTTACAAGATGATAAGCAATGAACACATAGAAACTCTGATGCGCATCCAAGCAAGAGAGCTGCAAACTGTGCTGGAAATTTGGGAGAACCCAGCCTGTCGATGCGCTTCCAATCGCACAACCTCAAAGAAACTGTGATTAAGGGTTCCAGACTGTTCCAGATCATCACTCAGAAGAAGCATTTCAGCAGATGTTCAGAACCACAGTTGAAATTCATGAAACCTCATTTTTCTCCATGAACAAAAACCATCATTTTTCCATTCAGAAGCAGCTGATGTTTCACCTTTTTTCAGGACACACTGAGGCACCAACTCGGTATCGTCTGCAGGGCCTGGAGATTTGGAAGATCCCCTGAGTTCGTTGGGATTTTCCAAGGGGAAACTTCTGAACCAATCATAACCAAAAAGGGGCATCCCGTTAACAAAGCCACAAATCAGCAGATACTCGAGTTTCATGTATAACAGATAGATGGAACATCATAGAACCAGATTGAAAGCCTGGAAAACACTGCAGTTGGGTATTGGGGGTATGATATTTAGCTGATTGACGGTGGATGATTGATGGTTTACCCTCTGGTTTTGACCAAACAAAAATGACCAAACATAAGGAACTTAGCATCAAAAATCATCAAACACGATGAAGCATAAGAAACAAATACCATCAAAATGGAGATTTTACTGGTGATACCCCGCGATTCATCAAGCAGGTGCTCAAGCTGTGGGGGAAGAAGCAACAGCAATGCATTTCGAATGGGTAAAATGATGATAGACATTATCTGAGGGAAGCATGTGGCTGTTTCCTATGGGGAAACACCCCCAGAAACATCCATTTTAGATTGGGATTTTCCATGAAATAAACCATCCAGCTATTGAGGTACCCACATGACTATGGAAACCACCATTGGTTCAAATCATTGGTTCTCAACCTTCTCAACCATCCCCCAAGTTCCAGGAATTGCTTTCTGATCTGGTGCTTTGGAAGGAAAATAAGACATAAGAATCTTGGATTTGCGGCTTCAAGGTCCCAAGAAAGAACAACTACCCTGGTAGATTCCCCCCAGTGGGAAACCACCAGATCACTGGCTGCTGCGCCTATCGGCAGGGGCTTTGAAGATCGAATGATTGCCTGAGATGGCTGGAGTTTTCAATGGTGAGAAACGAGAAGATGATTGCTGAAAAAACATCATCTTACCTCATTATTGTAGAGACTCATTTGTAATAATATGCCTACAAGGTGGTGCCCCCCCAGTTATAAGTTGGTTTATAATCCCATTAACTATAGATATATCACCTATAAACCATAGTTATTGGAGTTATGTTCACCTACTTAGCTATCGTTTGGGGGCCCCACTTTGTACATATCTTATTTGATGAGTCTTTTATCTCATGATCGTCTTACATCATCCTATGTAATTCAAACGACTGTCATGATCACAAGATGAGTGATTTGAGACATTACAGTATATTATAATGGTCATCCAGGTACGCAACATGGATACAGAGATACACATCTTCACCCACTTGTAAGTCGTGCAAAACTGATAAGCATGTCTAGACAAACAAGTTTATCATCCAGATACCTGACAAAAAATCAACAATTGCACCATAAAAATGTAATGCTAAAGCAAGAAACCAGCTCCTAAATCAGCATTTTCATGGGTGGTAACCATCCATATGGGAAAAGGTGAGGCCTCCATGATCGCTTCGGACTGCGGTAGTTTTACCTCGGCGAAACGACCCTGGATTCGAGCTGGGATTGAGGTTTAGTGAACAAGATATGGTAACTTGAGAGGTTTTCAACATTTTTCACCCATCCAATCTTAAAAAACATGTTCTTTTTCGCGCCGATCTTTTTCGACAGAAATCAAACTCACTGGATAGTTCAAAAAATGGTGAACTCGTGAAAGAAATCCCTGAAATGGACAGACATCCAACCGTTTGCGGATCCAAAAAGTCTTCCCATTCTTTGGTGGCTGACAATCCATTTCCAGGAGAAATCCAATCCGGTCATATCAATGTTCTCAGTCATATCCCCCTGTCAATTATTGTAGTCATATCTTGAGGATGATGACCATTTATTGCAAACCAAAGTGTTTGTTGACCTAACTTTAAATCTATATCGCATGGTTGATTCATGCTGAATCAGAAAATGATGTGGTAATCCGAAGCATAGAAACCAAAATCCAAGATAAATCGTCGGATGTCATGGTGGTAAACCATGTATTGCCATCAATAATCCCTGTACCACAACTATTTTTTCGGAAATGCCATGCAGGAAGTGGTATATTTGTTCTTCCACCATATATTTATCGATCCATAAAGAAACATCTCATTGTTAGTTGCATACACCCTTCATATTGCATTCACCATAAAATTACCACACATCATTCCTATCCCGGCTGTCTGAGCTCTCTGCGGCATTCTCCGCAGGCACCTGTTCTTCCTCCTGGGCGAGAGGTTTTGACACCAGTGCCACATGATTACATCAATGAAAAAACATATCATCAGGTCAATAAACGCATGAATACACAAACAAACCATAGCTATATATCTATAATATAGCTATAATATAGCTATAATATAGCTATAATATAGCTATAGATATCTATAAATACATATATTAACTATATGATATGTCATAATCCAATCACAGGCCCAAATGAAGCGTCACCGGTCAATCCAGCCACACCTCCTCGGGAGACATGGCCATGGCTCCAGATTTCTGATACGTTGCAAGTCTTCTAAGAGATCTTAGTTATTTGCAACAGTTTCAATTCTATTTTGCGGTTTTTGAGACTTTTATGAGACTTTTATTCTATGGTTTAAAAAGAAAACAAATTCATAGTCGATGTTATGATGGAAAGCATACGACAGTTCTTCAATTGGCTATGGATCAATACCTATGAAAATACCATTTTTAATGGGTTATTCACATCCATTTATTTACCAGCTATGACTTGGGGTTCACGGCAAGGTCTTGGGACGTCCAGGGTGGATTTGAGCCGAGAGCTCCGACAGCTGAAAAATGATGGAGTTCGTCAGTTGGGATGATTATTAAATAGATAATATATAGTATATATATATGGGGATGATATATAGATGATATAATGGATGATGAACTAGTTGGGGTTACTGATTTGGATATATACCATATGGATCCAAGTGCCTTCTCAGGAAGTATTTGGGGTATAATTTACTATAATTTGGAGGGTTAAGTACCTTCTCAGACAGTGTTTGGATCCATAGCGATATATATATATGGATGATATATAGATGATATAATGGATGATGAAATAGTTGAGGTTACTATTCCCATTATGATGGGACAAATAATCCATTCAGTCCATTCATGTTCCAAACCACCAAGCAGTGGTAATCTTTCTACCTCAGCCCCTCTTTTGGCAACCACCGCGAGACGTGGGTTTCGCGGCGACGATCAGCCGGCTTCGTGCTTCGCTCAGCCCTGGAGAACTTCCAAGACATCTTTCAGGGACTCGATCTCCTGGATGTTTCATCGATCCACACATGGCACATTGAAAACTATTGAAAATTGCCATTTATAGTGGATTTACCCATTGATAGCATGGTGATTTTCCATAGTTATGTTAGTTTACCAGAGGGTACCATGGCCATCAGAAAAAAGACATCTCAAAGTTCCCATGATATCCAAAATTTTATCCCAGATCTCAGCATTTTTGTCAAGTATGTATGCTATGTGACATTGTGGCTTTTCCCATGGTTGGTTGCTTTGATTCTCTGTTGCCCCTATTGGGGCACTCCTGCTTTCGCTTCTCCATCTTTTCTTCTCTGGTCATCACAGGTTTCATGCATTGCCCCTTAAGCTCCTGGCGCGCAGGTCGCAGTTGCAGCATGATCAAATGAAATCAGCCTGACTGGGCATATATTGAGCACTGGCAAGTTGTGTCTCCTCAAAGTACTCTGTGGCGGCTTTCAAAGCCTGCTTTGAGCTGGAACTCAAAATCTCTTCATCTCCGGAGTGGATATTCGACTGTGAACCAGTTCAGGTAGACTCTCCATACAAATCAAGTGCAAACTTTCTTTCATCCACAACCCAACAATGAAATATCATGAAATATCGACATGTACCCTCTGGTAAACTAACATAACTATGGAAAATCACCATTTTTAATGGGAAAACTCACAAGAAATGGCAATTTTCAATAGCTTTTTGTATGTTTACCAGAGGGTACATGAATACAATATCTTCATTGACTTCACATGAAAATATCCAACTTAAAAGACTTAACCTGACCTGACGTAACACACGGGGCAGGCAGGGCCGTCTTCCGGGGCCTTCTGGGCATCTTTCAAGTCGATCTTCTTCGTGGTCAAACCGTTGGTCTTCTCAGTCTTTGATGCCTTCGTCCATCCATGGTATCACTATGTTGGGCTTGGCTCAATGGTTATAATAACTAGAAATTATAGATGGTCATACCCATTAATAAAATTTAATAAGCACATCGTATATTATTCAACCATGAAATTTCAGGTCAATATGTTCAATCCCAAATTGGAGAAATGGAGAGATATGGAGCACTTGGGCGAATCTCGGTATCCGCTTGGTGGGGGGCGGTGTTTGTTGGTGGTTCTGCTTGGTTCCAATCAGCTGGGTGTAGCCACCCAAAACCATGATATGAACATCTTTCCATGATTTTCGATGTATATCCATATCCCTATCTATATCTATATCTAATATCTATATCTATATCTATATCCCCATCTATATCGAATCTATCTGTATCTATCTCTATCTCTATATCCATCTGTATACATTTGACGACTCATTTTGGTGACCTGAATCAGGCTCCTGGCGACGTGACTGTGGTGTGGGACCCTTAAGGGGACCCCCAGTGGCAGTATGTTCAAATGAGGCTTTGAAACCAATGGATGGGGCATATGTAAGGGAATATCCCCTATTAATGGTTAATAATGATCCATAATTGATAATAATGGTTAATAATGATATGGCCCACAAAATATGGCCTTAGATGGTAGGTACCTCCAATCAATCGGATCCTGGAATGGCCATTGAAATGGGGCACTTTCTTTCACCAAAGTATCAGAATCGTTTTTCATATTTTTCCCATCAAAAAAGTGAACAGTTTTTGGTGCTACCGGTGCTACCGCAATGTTGGACATTGGGCCGCATTTTCTTCTCCCCAGTAAACCAACATAGCTATGGAAAATGGTCCATTTCGATGATTTACCTCTTGAGGCTGGGTCAAGTCAAGTTACCAAAAAACCGAATGAGAGAATTTTCTAAACATCCAAAATCACGATTTAAAGTTCCCATCTGCCAGGCTTTTGACCCATAACCATTAGCTGATGATTTCCCATCACAAAAATTGATTTTCGAAGCCCGGGCACAGTCTTCAACTCGACCTCCTTCTCTTTGGACGCCTGGGACAAGTCGTGATTGGGGTCAACCCATTGGAAGTCATGGGTTAAACGTGATATTCATGGCAGAATGAGATGATCACTGTGGGAAATAGCTTGAAGGGAATCAATGGAATCAATGAAGATCCCATTTTTATGGTGGATGAACATCAAGTAAATGATGATTATCATTAGATATCATGAGATATCATGAGATATTGTGATATATTTTGATATAGAGGTTTCCGAAAATGGGGGGTACTTTCTGGTAAACTAATATAACCATGGAAAGATCCACCATTTTTGATGGGAAAACCCCCGATGTGGTTTGATCTCAAAAAGGGGCAGCGGACCACCCAAGGTGCTTCCCCAGTGATCAATGGATGATCCCAGAAGGAACCAGATATATCATCTATAGATGATATATCTATATAAATGGATAATGAATAATATACTTTGGGTATCTATAGAATATTAGAATTTCTGAATGGTTTATTCATCTATAGATATATCATCTATAGATATATAATCTATATACCAGCCTGTGACATTGGACTTATAAACGCACCAACGAATCGCGTTCACGAACTGAGGCACCACCCTGTTGAATTCCATCCTACCCACCGAAATCCAATGGTTTCAGTGGGGGTTTCATGAACTTCGGCACCTTATCCACAGCCGAATCGGACATGAACTTCGTGTATTCACCAAGGCTCTGAGCCTCCGGAAAATGGTTGGAAGGTTTTTGGGGTGGGTGTTTGGGGGAAAATCCTCGAAAAATCAGAAACATCACTAAAATCTAGTAAAATAAGGAGAGGAATCATTTTGTCATTTCTCTTTCTTTTCATGTTTATAGTTTTCTTGTTTGTATTTGGTTGAAAACCGGGTCACCAAGCTCAAGGAAGAAATGTTATTTTCATGATTTTTCATGGTTCATCTTCGATACGAAGGCTAAGCAAGAGGGATCACAATTTTGTTACTGGAGTTGGTAAAAACATGTCAAACAACTTCAACTAAGTTAGGATTATCGGAATATCTTATCTAAACAATCTATTTGGCTAAGACATATTTCCAGGTTTGGATGTCAAAGCCAAAGTATGATTATCAGAAAACGACACTTTGAAAGGCTGCCTATACGTTTGTTGATGGTTATACAGCGTGGTTCAAGTGGGCACGTCTAATCACGTCCCAATATCAACAACCCCCCTGAAAAAACCCTGGTTGGAATACTGGATCTATTCATTTGCAATAGATTTTCTTACAGAAAACGAATTAGATATGGAGGTGTCCTAAGTCATGGAGGTATCCCGAAATCATTAAGTCATGGTCATCATCCATGACTTAGTGAAACAACCATGGTGACGACTAGCGATCCCCCATGACTTACGGCTTTTGGCCCACCTCGGCCGTTTCAGTTTCACTCTCCATACGGACGAAATCTGCTTGTAGCACCTGCCGGGACCCATGAAGTATATTGGAATCTGGGTGAAAGGAATCGGAATATGAATATTATGGTAAATTCATGGTAAATTTACTATCATGAAGTATATGGTGTATATAATCATGATAAAATGTGATACACCAATTTACTATCATGGGAAATCATGGTAAATTGGTTGTTACATGTTGTTACATCACTCCAAAGCAATCATAGCAATTTGTCAATGCGATATGGAGAATTTCATCGACATTTTCTGGGGCATTTTGGGATCCGCGATTGCCGTGCAACAAATGGGCGCCTCCAAAAGGGCAGTGACACCACCACTGTCCATGCCAGTGTAGCTATCCTCAAAGATCTCTGGAGCTCCTTCAACCTCCAGTGCCCCATGAATTTCCAGCTAGAAAGACAGGGCGCGTCCGAACTGAGGAGGCGACGGGTTTTTGCAGAAGAGATGCCTGCAAATCGTGGAAGTCTTAGCAGTTCCACCATCTTTATCAACTGATTGACGGATTGGTAATCATGGCAATCTTAATCTGGTTGGTGGTATATACCTACCCCTCTGAAAAATGATGGAGTTCGTCAGTTGGGATGATGAAATTCCCAACTGAATGGAAAGTCATAAAAAATGTTCCAAACCACCAACCAGTAATTGATTTAGAGTTTTTCGTAATCTTAATTGCTAAAGCATCCCAAGAATCAAAAACTCTGACTCAAATCCTCGACCCTCAGCTAATCTTAGATAATCGAAAATGGTGAATCTTTAGTTGGTGAGACACAAGAAATGATTATCATGAGATATCATGAGATATTCTGATATATATATAGGTTTCCGAAAATGGGGGGCACCCCTAGTAAATCATCGATTTTCATCGGATTGAATCCCAGCTGGCCCAGGCACCTTCGCTTTGGCACCTGAGTAGAAACTATCCAATGCAGCAGTGGCCTCGACACGGAGTTTCTGAGATGTACCGACTATGGTACAAATTTCATGGGGATTTTATAGGATTTCATCACTCATTTCATGGTGATTTCATGGGGATTTGCCCTCTGGTGATGATTTTCCCATTCAAAACCTCCATGTTTATAGTGGACCTCCTATGGCCACGTTTGATTACTGGACTGCGACGAATACCAAACGATTACAGTTTGCTCGATTAGGTGTGGGCTTAGCAGCCTTTCAAACAATGTTCATTCCGATAAGTGCGTGTCTGAAAATAGGGTATCGCCAAATTGAATGCTTTTGACAAGCCTTTCCCTCCCTGTTTGATAGCGTAAGTTGGGCACTCAAGGTTTAGACCCATCATATCCAATTCTTGACAAAACATCCCACTAGAAATTATCACCCCATGATTATCCAAGTACCATTCCGTTGTCATTCCCACTATTTTTCCATTAATATCACCTTAATCGTTAGTTTGCCGACATTTCGTTGGTTGTCCCACTATAAATACTCATCATCCTGTCATTATCCAGCCGTGTTACCATATTCCATTCTAGTTCCCAGCATAAACTCACTAGAACCCCATTTATTCCCATGGAATTTACCCTCTGGTTATTTAACAGTTCGCCATGGTTTTTCGATGGCCCTAATCGAAATAGATGGTTTACCGAACTTAAAAATGGTGGATCTTTCCAGTTCGCAAACTGTTACCATCTGGTTATTTAACATAGCCATGGAAAATCACCATTTTTAATAGGTAAACCATCTATAAATGGGCCATTTTCCATGGCTATGTTAAATAACCAGATGCTACCCCATCATCCCGCCTGGGCAATGGCCTTCTGCGCATCCTGGGCATCTTTGATGGTGGCCTTATTCTCCACCTGGCGGAGTTACCAAGACATATTGGGAGATGTTTTTTTTTTTTTAAAGGATTATACCATGATGAACCAATATTAACCATGAAAAATAGGGATTTAACCATCAAACATGATTCAAGATGCATAAATCATCATTCTATACCAGTAAGATTGCATATAACTCATCAGTTGATGATATTTTATCACTATCGGTCTTTATCACTATCGGTCTTTAATTTATCATCATTATTCCATATAATGTGGGTAAAACTATGTCATAAACAATCCCCCAGTCATCGTCATTTTTTAAAGGTGGTATATATAAACCATTCCCATGGGTGGTTTATTAAACCAATGTTTTACTCACATTATACCATGATTCACCATGAAAAATAGGGATTTCACCATGAACACCTTGGCTTTGAACACTGAAAAATGACGATTCAGATTGCCATCCTGGTCTTCAATGGCAATGGAAACGCGACAAGTCGCGCTCGCTACCCGAGATATGGTGAAAACCATCAGGTTTTGCCCATTTTTTTCAGGAGTCCTATGATTCCAAATAGCACCATACGCATCCACCATTGATCCCACCATGGCCTCCCATCGCCCTCCTTTTTTTTTGGGGAAAAACCACCATTTGTTGAACAAAATCCTACCCTCCAGTAAATTAACATGACGACCCTGCCAGTCATCGGGGGTGGAAGATGAGTTTCCATTAAAAATGGGTGATTTTCAGGGTCAACAAGTTTATTTGCTAGGTAAATTATCCCAGGTTTCCACATCGGTACTGTAAAAAAACCTATAAAAACCATCCCATGAATCCCTCGGTAGTGGAGACCTTCTCATTCTCGCGGAGTTTCGTCGCAGATTCACGATCTTTCGCCAGGCTGGCAATGTCCTGCGGCTGGTGGGCGATGGAACCTTGAAAATTGCTGGCGAATGGATGGCAATCATAGGTACCCTCTGGTTATGTCAAAATAGCTATTGAAAATGGCCATTTATAGTGGATTTTCCCATTAAAAATGGTGATTTTCCATAGCTATGTTAAATTACCAGAGGGTAACTTGACCCATCAACCAAGAGAAACAAAACACCAGAAAATCCACAGTGGTAAATCACCAGATGCCCCCCAAATCTCATCGTTTTGCCTGCCAAAAGTGATAACTTTGTTGGTGAAGTCACTAATGCTGTCAATGAAATCTCCATTCTTCATAGTTTCATCCTACATTTCGGTCACTTTAAATCATAGTACATCCTTAATTTCTTTGGTAAAACAACCACATTTTTCATGTTTATGTTGAAAAATCCTACTTGTTGATGCTAAAATCAACAAATTTTGATCGTGAAATCCACATTTTCATGCTTAAATCCACATTTTTCATGGTTACGCTCCGGTCCCATCAGCATTTTTGTCACCCCGGTCCTTCTGTAAGCTTTCCAAGTCATCACCCAGCTCGGTGATGTCGATTTTCAACTGGTTCACCCTGGGCATTGCCGATACGTTTGAACCACGGCCATCCATGGGGGGTTTCTTAACACGGGGGATCCCCAAAACCATAGGTTTCAATACTGTAATGGTCTGACTTGGATGATTTGGAAGGTACCAGCCATTTTAGGAAACCTCCATATACATATACATGTATTTACATATATATATATATGTATGATTTTGTATGTATATGCATATGGATATCAATTTATCAATATCGTTTTTTTTGCTTTTGCTTTTTCATGTTCGCTTGACATTAAGATACGCTACATATGCGTATGTATATATATATATTTATGGTCATATATGTCTATATGTATGTATATGTATATATGGCAATGATCTTGTACATAGCAATTTAATGTAGATAAACATTTATGCAAATCTCTTCATATGCATAACAGTTATCCCTGATGATCATCCCATATAGAGAGAGGAAATTGTATCGCACCCGACCCATAAAACATGGTTGTTCATCCATGAATCCCTAAGGAAAAGCCCCACAGCAGACAGCAATTTTCCGAATCGGCGATGCATGATGATCTAAAGAAATAACCATTGGATTTATGGGAATGTTGGATGGGTTTATGGGAATTGAATCTAGAAATCTGGATTTGGGAGAGGATCAAGCCATAGTAATCCACTGTTCACACAGGCTTTCAGTGGTGCTTCTTGGTTCACATCCTAAAAACCAGAGGCTATACCATCATATATCCCATCGAATCCCATTGAATCACCATCATATATCCCATTAAAACACCATGTTTTGTGTGTAAAAAACCAGAGGTTTTTACCATTCAAAACCGTGGGATTCACCATTTTCTGATGCAGCCGGCGATGATCCTCTGCCAAGAATTTTGAACGAAGCGGCGCAGAAAAATGCGATGATCAGAGGGTACATTGATCACCCAAAAATCAGAGATTTTTCCTGCAGTTGGGTATACTATTGATCTATTGATCTGACTGAGTTCGAATAATTCATCAACGCTCGCTGAAAATTTTGGGATGCACTCAATCCAAATTCCATCATTGTAACGTTCCGGTGAGGTTGTTATATTTAATTCAGATAACCCCATATCGTCCCCATTCATCCTCATTCAGCATGTTTGTTGCTTACACCAACATTTTTGCTGGAACAAAGTATTAGTGTTGATGAAACCACAACAATTGTTGGTCCAATCACCATTTTTCATGGCTAGTTGGCACCACTTTTCTTGGTGAAATCACAGCTGCTTGGTGCAATGTGCCCATCTTGAAAGATGATGGAGTTCGTCAATGGGTTTCGGATGACATCCCATATATGACATGGAAAATAAACAATCAGGTTTGAAATCACCAGCCAGCTATAGAAAATTCACCCACATCCTACCTCCCATATAATATAATATGGAAACTCATCCAGTCATGTTTGAAACCACCAAAACCATCAACCAGACAGATTGTGATGGTGAAATCGGTGAAATCCCGCCATGTCTTCAGGTCCAATTCATGGCCAATCAGCCAGATGCCCTGCAAAAAATGGACCAAATTCTTTGCTGGTGAACGTAGTAGTAGATATTCCCAGCCAGATACCAAAAGACTAGTTAGATTAACGGTTAGTAGGTCAAGCTACTAATACCGAAAGACTAGTTAGGATCAGTTTGTACCCATCCAGCAGATTGACCTAGCAACCAGTATTAATCATTAACCATGATTAACCCATTCAAAATGGTGATATTACCATTCAACCAACCATTTTACAAACAGTTTCCAGTTTATTTTTTTAATCATCCATTAACCCTGATATACCAGCAACATATATACCATATATAGCCTATATAGCTATGATTGACCTAGAGATTCAGGTGTATATACCATCCATTAACCATCCATTAACCATCCATTGACCTACAAGGTGGGCCCCCCCAGTTATAAGATGGTTTATAAACCCCATGAATACTATAGTTATAGGTACCATAAACCATAGTGACATTGGAGTTATTTGCACCAACTTAGCTAAGAATAGGGGGGCCCCACATTGTAGAAATCACCAGATTGAGGACGGGACTCGCCCTGCACCGTGTCCACCAGGTCCTTCTTACTGCTCCGAGTCTGACCCTGTGCGAGCTGGCGAGCTGTTAACACCAGAGGCTAACGGATATAAGATAACATTGCCAGTTAATGACATTACATAGTTATGATATATATATATTATATATATACACACATATTATATATATATATATATATATATATTATAGAAATATATGTATATATAGAAATATATGTATATATATATATTTCTATATAATATATATATATACATATTTTTTAGAGCTTTTGACCTGCAGCACCTGCAGCTTGATTCCCCAGAATTGATGCAGAACAGAGTTGGTTTTCATCCAAGCGAAGAACCATCTACCGAGTCAGAAATGGGGAATGGGCCCCTAACATTTTTGTCCGAAACACAGGCTTTTCTACATCTAAAGCATTGGGTTTAGTAGGGCTGCCCTATTTTTGGACATCCTTTGAGATCCCACAGATTGCAGCAAGAAATGCCTACAGCAGCCAGTATAAACATTGGAAAAACCACACACTGGGTATAAGCCAAGCCACGTTTGTGGCAAGCTCCTTCTTGCACCAACCGTCCTGCTGATTTGGTCAGCATCAGCTGTTTTTCATCCACATTGGTTGCTACCCCACCCTAGAATGTTGAGGGATGTTTTTATTGGACAACCACGTATTTGGGGAAAAAGAACCTGCTCTGTAGTTCCTGCAGTTCTTTACTCCAACTGAAACAATCACTTAGATGATTCTTCCATAGTTTCCCATGAAAATCACTATATTTTCTTGGTTTAGTTATCATTTTCCTATGGATTTTAAAGGTTTTTAAAGGTTTTTACACCAGCCATTGTTGTGGAGACCAATGGCAGCTCCCAGGTCCTTCTCCGCATCCGCAGCTGCCTCTTGCTGCAAACGTGTCACCAAGTCCTCAGATCTCCCATATCTTGGGCGAAGGACCATGTGGAAACTAGGTAAAGAAAACACCGAATTTTCAGCTGCAGAAATATAAGGCTTATATCATGTGAAATATACTGTTTTCCATAGATGAAATATACCATTTCTTTTGGATGGCGGAAAAAATCCTCACAAAGCCGACAGCCCGCCACGTGATGAGGCCAAGGGCCGAAATCATTTTGCGAATCTTGGACAAACTGTCGCCTTCCTTAGCACGGAGCATGAATACCATCAGCACCCCAAAGGTATCAGGGTGTTGAGATGTTGAATTCACGGTGGTCAGGATATTGTAGATATTCAACTCTGTTTTTTGTGTTGAACATGCGAAGTTTGAGAACCGCGATTTTCATCTTCGCTGCTCGTGGGCCAATCATGATCAATCTTAGATTCCAATCAAACATGGTTAGTAATGGTTAATAATGATTAATAATCATTGCTACCCTCTGGTAAACTAACATAGCTATGGAAAATCACCATCTTTCATGGGAAAACTCACTATAAATGGTGATTTTCCATAGCTTTTTGTATGTTTACCAGGCCGGCTAATTCATGTGCGAATGGTAAACCTAATACTAAACCATCCCTAAGGTGCAGGTTTATGATTGGGCCTCCTATGGCTGAGATGACGGTGCCACGGAACCTCTTATGGCAGGTTTACTCATCTCATCCCCCCATAATTTTAAACACCCGCCACCCCAAAAAGACCATCATGGTTTAGTAGGGAATTTCCACATCAAACTGGCACCATACACCTGGGGTGTTTCACATTGATGGGATTCTTACCAGCAATGATTAGGACAACCATTATTAACCATTACCAACCATCATTAAACCACTAGTATGCAGTATTAACTATTATTAACCAACCATTCATCACCATCAATAACCATTCTGACAACTATCATAACTATTAACATCTATTAACCATTAATAACCATTATTAACCATTAACCGACTCATCAAACCAGCGTCATTCACCATCCATTTTTCAACCCAAAAAACATCTGAGCCTGGCACGGCACGCAAGACCAGGGCCGAAAGCATGTTGCTGTCCAGCTCCTGGTGTCGGTGAATAATGCTGGTGAATGATGAGTCGGTTAATGGTTAATACTGGTGAATGGTTAATGGTTATTAATGGTTATTAATGGTTAAATTAATGGTTATATTAATGGTTTATAGTCATGATAGTTTTCATAATAGTTATTGATGGTTTGATGATTGTCTGAATTCTACATTTTCATTGATGTAATTCTAAAAGATCAGATAAAACCCATCGATTTTCACCATTTTGAAGTGCCATTCTTTTTGGAGATACCATGAAACATGGGGGGTTTTCGAAACACGGCACATCCGACCTCGGCCTTTTCTCTCAGCAGGGAAATGGCCTGCTCTCTTTTGGCACCTCAGGTGGGTTGATGGGAAAATCTATGGGAAAATGGTGTTTTTTCCAGGTAATGAAAGTCTGCTTGCTTCCACAGTAGATCGGAGACCTAACCATATTATTGGAATGCCGGCTGTATTTTTTTGTACTGAAAAGCATGATCACATCCCATGTTCAGAGATGCAAAACAAGAAGATTTGGAACTGCCGAGGAAGTCCGAAGCTTAAGGTGACAGACCTATGATGCTAACTGACACAAGAAAAATCACGGAGATTATTCAACCATAATCTGCGCGTAAACAAAGACACATCGAAATAAAAACAATTGAGGTGAGGAATTTCTTCAAGAAATCACATCAGACATTATGTCAAAAGTTGCGAAATTTGTTCAGCAATTTTGTTTTACCAGGTCACCTATGTTGAATCGAATGAGACGGACAGCGCTTTAGTACATAGCTAACCGAGTTTATCCTTGGAAGTGTGACTTGTCATTCTTTACAGACATGACATCTAATTTCCCCTTCACCAAGATTCATGCGATAAACTCAATGCAATCAACATGAACCAACCATATTCCCCAGTTTTACCATGTGGTGGGAATAAAGAACCCTTCCCAAAAAACACATCGCTAGGTTTTCACGATTGATGACATCCCCATCTATCCATTGGTCGTCACAAAGGTGATACATGGGGATACCCACTAAAATAGCCATTCCTAAGGCAGGGAAAGATGATGAAAATCCATTGTGAATTGAGGCTACCCTGTGGTCAAAATGATACAAGGCGATGCCCTTAGTTATAAGTTGGTTTATTATTAACATTAACACCCATTAACTAACTAGTTCCAGCTCTACCATAAACCATGGAATTCACCCACCGCAGCAACTTAACTATCATAAATCAGCGAGGAATCCCATGAGAACTCCCAATGTTTCTTGCTCGATTTTTCTATATCTATCATAAACCATAGTTGACCTAGTAACCATTTTTCTATATCTATATCTATCACAAACCATTTTTCTACATCTATCATACCCTCTGGTAAACGTTTACAAAAAACAATGGAAAGATCCACCATTTTTTATTAATGGCTAAATCAACTATTTCTATGACCATTTTGTATGTTTGGAGGGTAAATCGTATACCACCTGATGGGACCAAATTGCTGAGCTATGAACCACCACTGTCAGAGCGCAAGGCCGCCAGCGATGTGCCCTGACAGAGGTGAAAATGGGATCCAAAACACATCAACATTGACGGGTATGGATCAAATGGATCAACATGACATGAAAAACCAGAGATTTCAATCTATTTTTTTAGTATTAGACTTTTTAGGATTAACATGTATTAACCATCCAATAGTTGGGGTACCCAATTTTGACCCATACCCAGGGCATCATCGGTGACAATGATCCCATGGGACAGGCCAAACAGCTGGGGGTCACAGTTTTTTGACCAGTTGAGTCAGTTGAGTTCGGCATGGATCATGTTGATCACTTTTCTGGGATATCCCTGAAAAAAGTGCATGACCTGTAAAAAAAATAGATTTTTTACCATCCTTTTATTTAACATAGCCATGGTATAGATGGCCCATAGAAATTGATGGTTTACCCATTAATAGCATGGTGGATCTGTCCATGGCGAACTGTTAGTCATAACCAGATGGTAGTTCGATGATTTTCCCAGTAAAACCTCCATTTTGAGGGAAATTCCTATGGGTAAACCATCTATTTCTATGGAAATAACCATAGCCATGATGGTAACTCAAAATAGCCATCCTAATCTCAAATACTGGTGAACTCGTACATCAAGCTGTCGGCCAGCTTGAAATTACCATTGGGTTCACCGTTTCTGCTTGATTGACCTGGGGAAAACCTTCAAAACATGAAACGAATTGGCAGATTCAGGGGTTGAATGTGTTCAAATTCACCTGAACTGCCACAATTTTCACATTATGAAAATTGATGTGGATGGAGGTAGACACCAATGCATCAAGTATCCCAAGGATGGGATTTCCCTTCCCACTGCCCAACTTCAAAATTCATTGGACAACTGATGAACATTGACCAACTATTCATCTTCAATCTGAAGGAAACTGAGTCCTCAACATTTTTCACCTCCATCGTCACAATTTCCGCATCCAACATCGATATCAGTTCCAGACAAAGGAGGGGGTGCTTCCAACATCTCTGACACATGTCTTTGCAGCACACCTAATGGGTTTGTTTTATTCCGCATCAAATATTCCGTTGATTAGCCACATATCCCATGAAATATCCCAAGTACCCCCTGGTAAACTAACATAACTATGGAAAGATCCACCATTTTTAATAGGTAAACCATCCATAAATGGACCATTTTCCATGACTATGTTAAATTACCAGAGGGTATTCCCGGTTTTGTCAAAGGATAGACCACTGCACGATTCGTTTGGTCGTTTCGTCACCTTGGACGAACTTTTCTTGTCCGCGACCTTCAACACCGTTCCCTGAGCGCTGGGTCTGGGGGATGTATCTGGAGCATGGCTCATCCAAGGAAATTGTCGGGTGATTTGACATGCGAAAATCACCAACGACCAAGGTACAGAAATTCGGAGTTGACCAGAAATTCTGTGGTGAATTCACCGATTTCTGTGATGACCATGCAACTGAAGTGATGATTTAGTCTCATATGCCTTTGGTTTTCTTTTTGTCTTACTCAACATGCAAATTGTCCCCAGCATCCAACAAAGACCATCACTATACCAAAACCGGGCACCGGACCAAGATTGAGTAGCATAAACCAACGGTAGTCTTAGGATGGTTTTGGTGAGACATTGAATTGAGCATGATGTGTCGTTGACAAGTTACATAAAACGGTAAACGGTGTGTTTTGGTCTCGCATCCTGAATCACCTGTAAACTCTGCAAACCTCACTCGGACAGAAAACAATGTAGCGAAAATAAGAGCACCAAACCAGCTGTTCTTAGTTCATTACATATCATGTTATATGTGTATACATATAGATATATGTATATGTATGCATATATATATATATGTACATATACATATGTATATATATATGTATATGTATATATATATATGTATGTATATATATATATGTATATATATATATGTATATGTATATGTATATATGATTTGGCATGAGTAGACAGTGTTTCTTCGTGGGAACATTAACAGCCGCGACCTGGATGGCTTCGGAGGCTTTGTCGATGGCTGCAAGCTCCTTCCAGTGAGGATTTTTAGCCAACGAAGATGAGAATTCACCCGGCAAAATAGGGATTTATATAGGAATTATTCACATTACACCACTTAATATAGGAATTGGATTATTAAATATGTTCATATAGGAATTACACCACTTAATTACACCAATTATTCACCCTTTTAAACATATTTAACCATGAAAAGTGGTGTAAGGATGAACATATGAGCCTTCACCGATGTAGTCTGTCTAAATCCTGGGGACTCGAAGCCACTCGAAGCAAAAAGCCATCTGCAGTCGGAACCATTGCTGATCATATCCATGATGGCATCTTTATATAAGGTTGATAATGCTGGTAAACCATGGATCATTTAGTGAATGATAATGCTGGATCATATATTATTCACTAAATATCAATATATATCATCCATATCATCCATCTCAAAGATGGTTGAAACATGGGTAAACCATGCTTGAAACATTGAAACATGATTCAAGATGCTATAGCATCTTTCTGCAGCAGTAACATTGCATATAACTAATCAGTTATATTGATATAATCACTATCAGTCTATGAGTTATCATCATTAATGTAGGCAAAACAATAATAAACCATCCCCCAGTCATCGCCGTTTTTATAGGTGGTATGTTTACAGTTCCCAGTCATCGGTGGTAAAAATGACATTGTTTTACCTACATTAATCTATTAAATTAAACACCCAAAGATTGGTTCCTAATCACTATTCATGGATTATCATCACTATTCACATCTATTAACCACTATTAACCATTACTATCCCATGGTTTTCCCATTGTTATCCACTATCATTATCCAATGATGGTTATCACCATTTAACCACCATCAACCGCCATTATAATCACTATTAATCACTATAAAGCACTATTCATGGCTTATAATCACCATTAACCAATATTCAACCACCATTTAACCACCATTGACTACCATTAAATGACCATAATCACTATAATTAACCATTTAATTAATGGTCATGAATTGGTACAAAGTGGGGCCCCCTAGATAGCTAAGTTGGTTTATAACTCCAATGTCACTATGGTTTATGGTACTTATAACGAACTAGTTATTGGGGCTTTTGTTAACCAACTTATAACTAGGGGGCCCCACATTGTAGTTATTAATTAATCACCATTAACCACCATTTAACCACCATTTAACCATCATTTAACCACCATTAATCACCAGTAATGGTTTACCCTGCCCCTCACCAGCTGCAAAAACTTCGACCATCCGCTCGGCTCAGCTCTCCTCGCCCCGCAGCCGTTGACGTTCCTTGAAATCGCTGGCCTCGGCGGGGAAAGACATGGGAAACCGTGGGAGAACCATGGGAAAACCCATGGGGTAGTGATGGTTCATAGTGATTCATAGTGGTTAATGGTGGTTAAATGGTGGTTAAATATTGGTTACGGGTGGTTAATGGTGATTATAAGCCATGAATAGTGTAATCTATAGTGTTTTATAGTGGTTAATAGTGATTATAATGGTGGTTGCTGGTGTTGAAGTTGTGTTCTTTGTTCCCAATTTGGCGACTTGGAATCAGCTCGAACAGCCTGTTGAATGCGATGCACCCAATAGTATGCCATCCCCAATATCACGATAGATGCTTAAACTAACCAACTTATCTCCAATTAGTGGCGTATTATTATTATTTTTTTTTAATCATTATTATTACCAGTTGGTTATTTAACATAGCCATGGAAAATGGCCCATTTATAGATGGTTTACCTATTAAACATGGTGATTTTCCATGGCTATGTTAGTCATAACCAGATGGTATTTGGGCTAACACATCTTACACACATGGGGGTTTCTCAACATGGGGGTCCCCACCCTCATCCAGCATGGCCTCCCGTTTGAGTATTGAAACCCATGGTTTAGGGAAACCCCATTGTAAGAGAAACCTCCATGTTGTGGTATGTAGTACCATCTGGGAAACTCACATTACTATGTAAACTACTCATTTAAAATAGGTAAATCAACTATTTCTATGGCAATGTTCAATAGCTATGTTAAATTGCCAGAGGGTAATTCATATCCCATTAGAAATGGCCATAGAAATAGTTGATTTACCTATTCAAAAATGGTGTTTTTCCATCGTTTTTTCTATGTTTACCAGGCCGGGTAAGACAACTGTGGTTGGCAACCCCGCCTTCTGATCACAGGTCTGCTTCAGATCTGCCAGGTACTTCTTGTCATCCTGCGGATTTCTTTTGTCTCATCTGGGAGAAACGTGAAACACAAATGGCCAGAAAATATCAACATTTTTCTGATATGATCATTTATCATCATGTATACTTAATCTACATTCTATGCCTATGTCATACCCATGATTTGCCCATATGCACATAACCATATTAGTCCATGTCATAACCACATGGTCAATCTTTGCGACGCTTATGGTTATTCTTCCAAGGATGAAATTACCCATCCATCATCGGATTGGTTTGAGGGAAAATGTTACATCAATAATTTCTAAAGGATTTCTAAGATCTGGCTTACCTGTACCATATTTTTCCATAGCTTCTTTATAAGATAATTGAAACCGGACACCCCCTCCGTATTATTCCATATTTCAGGGTAAAAACAATGGTGTCCGGTGAAGATTTTCCCCACAAAACCAATCCACAATCAGACGTGTCAGTGGAACATCCACTAGAAATGGTGTCTTCATGAGAAAATCACCTACAAATAGTACATTTAATAATGGTACATTGAATATAATTTGTATTTCCCATATAAAATATACCCTCTGGTTATTTAACATAGCCATGGAAAATTGCCCATAGAAATAGACGATTTTCCCAGCTAGAATCCTCCATTTATTTTTGGGATTTTCCATGGCTATGTTAGTTATAACCAGATGGTACCGCAATAAACTCGTCATGTTTGAATTATAATTTTTTAATGTTTACCACTATAATATACCATATAAAATATACCATTTACCCTCCAGTAAATCAACATAGACCTGGCAGTCATCGGGGTTGGAGGATTAGTGAAACCACTAAAAATTGGGGATTTTCAGGGTCAAACTGTTAATTTACCAGGGGGTAATCCCATTATCCATATCATATTTTCCCATTATAATCCCATATCACTAACTAATATATATCCATAACCATAGATTAACCATAGTAACTTACCATTCCAGGGGGTAATAGGTACTATAAACCATGGATGGGTCGATTTTCCAAGGTTCCGGATGCCTCGTTCAACTTGGAGACTTCCACTAAGGCAGCGGACTTCTCAGCCTTGCGGAGCTTGTTGAAGGGGGCAATAGAACTATGATGTATGGGAGATATCAGTGATATATATATATATATGTATATATATATGTATATATATATATATGCAGAATATGTATAGGATTATATATGTATAGTGATATATCTAGAGTATCTATAGTTCATGAGGTCATTTTGGACTCTGGTTGATTTTAAAATGGATAGAAGTGATATTTCATGCGTATTCACAAAGTCACCAACAAAGATCACTTCGTTGGTGACATGATCAGGTGGGTGAGGTCGTGGTTGGCCATGGAGAAGCTGTTACTCCCATCCCTTGGACTTTTACATACTTGATACTTCTTGTAACACTTCTGAATATAGACAATAACCATGATTTTTGATCATGTTCATGGACATTGCTGGAAAATCTCATCATATGTGTAAATGTATATGTATATATATATATTTACATATATATCTATCTATCTATCTAGATAGATAGATAGGTAGATAGATAGATAGATAGATAGATAGGATCAGATTAGATTAGATTAGATTAGATTATATTATTTTAGATCAGATCAGATCAGATAGATAGATAGATAGAATGAATGAAAGAATGATAGAATGATACGCGTATATATATATATATATCTACATAGATAGATAGATAGGATCAGATCAGATCAGATCAGATTAGATTAGATTAGATCAGATAGATAGATAGATAGATAGATAGATTGAATGAATGAATGAATGAAAGAATGATATATATATATACATATCTATCCAACAATACACCCTCTGCTACCTTCACCGCGCCTTCACTTGATCCTTCCGCAGCTTGGCCGCCAACTTGTCCTCCTTGGTCTTCTTTCCAGTGGCCAGCTGTGCCTTCCAGTCCTGCAATGGGAAGCGACCAGGTTGGATGGGAAAAGGGATCATTTTATGATACCCTCTGGTAAACTAACATAGCTATTGAAAATGGCCATTTATAGTGGATTTATCCATCAACAATGGTGATTTTCCATAGCTATGTTAAATTACCAGAGGGTAGGAACATAGGGAAAACACCTGAGAAATGAATGGACGTGCAGGTTTTGATAGGGATTGATCATCGAAATTCCAATTTTCGCCCTTGGCTTGAGATTGCAGATCTGCAAATATCTCAGGAAAAACAACACGCCACTATAAACTATTGCAATCTTCAACCTGCTGGGAGCCTCCCCTTGGCACTTTTAGAGGGAAAAAACCGTCAAAGTACCCTCTGGTAAACATAGAAAAAACTATTGAAAATGGCCCAGTCGAAATAGTGGATGTGTTCCCATTTTCATAGCATGGTGGATCTTTCCAGTTCGTTTTTTCTGAGAGTTCACCAGGCCGGGTACCCAGGAAACGAAGCAGGTCCCTCATCAGCATCTCGTAGGCATGTTTCTTCTCTGTCTCACTCTTTTCCAAAGCAACACCTTGGCCGGAGAAACTGGGATGTACCCGGCCTGGTCAACGTTTACAAAAAACAATGGAAAGATCCACCATGCTATGAAAATGGGTAAATCAACTATTTCGACTGGGCCATGGCTATGGCAATTTTCAATAGTTTTTTCTATGTTTACCAGAGGCTACTTCCATCATATATCCCATGAAAAATCTCATCATATATCCATTAAAACACCGTGAATTAAATGGTAAATAGCCATGTTAGTCATTACCAAATCAACTGTTTTTAATGGGAAAACTCACTATTTCAATACCATTTTTCTATGTCAAAACCAGGCCGGCTACCTACCTCGATCTGCCCCTGGCCGCACGAGATCGCTCGGTTCCCAGGCGTTCGGTCTGAAATTTCTCCTCCAACTGATCCAACCTGAGACGTCGACACGACACCGTTGGGGATGAAAATGGCCATAGAAATAGCCTCTGGAAATCCATGTCCCAAGAAATGTGTGGTCAACTTAAGGTATCAATGTTAGTAAGTGTTAGTAAAACAATCAAAAACCACGCATATTTTGATGGTCTAGACATTTCTAGACCACCCATTTATGGTAAACTTGGGGATGGTTGACCATTGCTGTTCCCCGCATTAATTCAACCATGTCCCGTTTACGAAGCATTTCTGGGTCATGGAAAAAACCCATCCCAAAAAATGGGAATCATCCCATTGGGGAAAATCCACCTCTATTGGGAATGGTTTATGATTAGGAAATCACATGTGGTTGGGAAACTCTTGGTAGCTCCAAATCGCTCCCCGTGAAAAATAGGGAATATGAATAGCCATAGCTCCAAATCGCTCCCTCCTAACCAATGGATAGTTGGGAAATCGCATTACACTTGTTCTGAAAATATGCCGTTGGTTCACCAATGACAAGTCACGGCATATTCAAAAAGAACTCTCTGAATGTGAGAAGACTGGCCTCCATTTCTACACTGGCTTGCAACAGAACAGAACATGTGGTCTTACTTCACCATGGTAACACCCAAAAATGCCATCAGGACAGTCGGGGTTTCAAACGATTTGACTTGGCAGTAGCCCAAGCAGGATCAACGGCGCAAAAAACAGCTCGATCACCTTTGTGGACTGGAAGCTGTAGGCACCCTGCGAAGCATCGAAGAGGGATATGTCAATCCTTCAGTTGATAAATGTGCCAATCTCAAAAAAAACAAACAAACAACTGATAATGGCCATTGATTTTTTGAGTAAATGGCCATTGGTAAATGGCCAATCTTCAGTTGATAAATGGCCATTGAGTAAATGTGCCAATCTAAAAGAAAACCGAACAAATAGGATTTTCTTTCCAAAGATTTTCGACGTGGTCTTCGAAATATTCCAGATGAGACATTTACTACGCCCTGTCCAATTCTTGAGTTTCACCAATCCAAGTTTTGTCCGAAACTGCAAACATGGGGTATGTCGGCTACCCCACCAAGAAACCCTGCAGCACGATCAGCTGCACCTTTTGCCAGATGGCTGTCGGTATGACAACCTGGGTTAGATTTGCACCCCCTGTGTCCGCAGTGCCTGTTTTGCACGTAGGACATTCAAAGGGTAGCGGAGCCGGTCGATCAGGTCAGCTTCTTATGACCTTCACGATTCGAAGCTCCAAAACACATCCGGTGCAGATGTTCCCAGATCTTCACCTTGGGCTGCACCTTCGTCACCAAGTCGGTGTCGTTCAAGGCTCCGGCCACTTTCTCAACGGCCAACTCCTTTGCGAAGACCTTGTCCTGAACCCATAGCACGCGGGCTTGGACATGCCTTGTTTTGCCAACTCCTCGACGTTCGGCTAGCGCTTGGCCGACGAACTGTCAGCACGAAGCACTGTCATCAAAAGCTCGTGCTCCCAGAACTTCACGACGTTCTCGATGTAGACCGCCAAAGTTCCAGCTCTGCACATTGCATAAAACTCTGACTCCATTGAACTCAAAGCCACCACTTTCTGGCAAGCGGCTTTCACCTGGACCACGTGTCCCCCAAGCTTCACCACTGCTCCTGACGTAGATCTTCTGCTCCTCAAGTCTCCTGCCCAATCGCTGTCCGTGTAGGCAACGACCCTCAGCTCGTCCTCATACTGTACCTTGTAGATTCGCTTCAGGTAGGGAACCTTCAGCAAGTAGCGGGCGCACTTCTTCAGCCTCATCCAGTCAGACAGCTTTGGCGTTTTCATTGCCGACGCCAATCCTCTCACAGCGTGGCAAAGATCAGGTCGATCCGTAGTCAAGTAGGCCAACCTCATAGTCATTGACCTGAACTGGCTTGCCTGCTCTGCATCCAGCTCAGCTTGTCGATCGGCCTCGATCACATCCTTCTCCGTCAGCTTGTCCTCCGGAATGTCTACTCCTTTGGTGCCCTCCTTGAATCCAAAGGCCTTCACGAGGATGTCGGTGTGTCTCGCGTCAGCCTCAATCTCCAATCTGCAACCTTCATTGTCCGCTCCATCCGGCACATAGCGCACCAGTCTGTTCAAAAAGAACATTTCTCGGTCATCTCTCTCCAAGTGTTGCCTCCCAGCGCGCAGTGTAGCGACTGTTCAACATCTCATCCATCCACTTCAAACCTGCTTCATCTCCAACCACCAAGAAGTCGTCGCCATGAACGAGTCCAAGTAGTCCACGATCCTTGAACTTGAAGAGTGATGTGCAAAGTGCACTGACCTCTCCTCCATGCTTTGACAAATGGTTCTGCCAATCCTCTTGAAAAATTTTCGAAGCATCCATCGTCCCATACATGCTCCTCTCCAACTTGCCAACCATGGGGACGATGTCATCGTTGTGAACCTTGTCCTCCTCTGGCAACTCCATCCAAATGTCTCTTGCAGCTTTTCCCATGAAGTGGGCTCTCGAGATGTCCCAACTGGCAATCTTTTTCTTGTTCTCTTCACCTCGCTTCCTCGTCATAAACAGCGACAGCAAGGCAAACACCGTCTCCGTAGGCGGCGTAGAGCTGAAAGTCTCATTGGGTAGAAGTTGTTGATCTGGAGCTTTTGCTTTTCGGATTTCTTTTGCAACCAGCCTCGATCGGACTTTCGGGGCGTCGTTGTCGCCCTTGTTGATGTCAATCCACTTGATTTTGAGAAGTGGACCTTGTGCCTCTGATGCTGGCACCCGGGTATAGACCTTCTCACCCTTCAGCCATTGCAACTCCTCCGCTCTGGCTCTCTTCACAAGCTCTGCATCCAACGCTGCTCCAGATGAGTCGTCCAGGAACTCCTGCTGGGACTTCTCAACCTCAGCCTCCCATTCGTTGTAGTCATCTGGGCTTGGACCAGTGAGCTTCTCCTCAATCGAATTGATCATTTTCTTTGCCCTCATCTCTCTTTTCAATCCTCTTAGGATCGCTTCCACCAAGGCAGGTGGATAGACTTGTGCTGCTCTCGCCCTCTGCTCTCCAATCAGCTGGACATGTCGGTGAATCTCTTTTCCCGCCAGCTGGTTTTCACAAACTCCTTGAAGTTCCGCAGCAATCTCCTTGCTGTTTGTCAACCACCATGTCTCCTTTCGAACATGTAGCAGTTCTCCATGAGGGTCTTTCAGCTTCATGCCAAACCGGCACATCGGGCTCTGCACCAGGTAGGTGTCCTCTCTGTTGCTCATCTCTTCGACCTCAGGCATCTTCCAACTGTCGGAGTCTTTTGGGTGCTCATGCAAAAACAAACCACCAAGATTGGCTTGCAACTTGCAACAGGCGATTGATCGCCTCACCCTTTCTCTTCCAACCTTCTCCTCTTCTGCAACCACCTGGGGATCTCTCTTGGCATTGGACAAGTTGCGAAGCTTGCTAAACGTAGTGCACGGAGGGGAACTCGTCACCAGCAGCGGCATCTCCTTGACGATGAGTTGAAGACACTCCTTGTAGTCCTCCTTCAGGTCAAGATTCCAACCTTCTTCAAGATCCACTGCAACTCCATGCCTCATCCCAAAGCGTCCAAGCGCCTTTGTCAAACGCTGAGGCGAAAACACCTCCAGCACATCCAAAGCTCCAAGGTCTGCGACAATCTCCGCGGCCTCGATGCTGCCCATTGCGTCCCCAAGTGCCTCAACTGCCTCAGACCTCTGGGTCCCTTCTAACTCGGCCTGGGTCTCCTGAGCCAAGTCCTCGATGTCCTGTGCTCCTTGTTCTCCACCTTTCCTCTTTGGGCTCGTTGGTGGATCCTCAGGCATTTCTGCAACTGGCTGACTCCCGGAGCTCCCCGCAGGCTCTCCTCCAGCCGCGGTCGCCCGCACCGGCTCTCCTCCAGCCGGGGGCGGTGTCTCCGAAAGCCGTTGTTGCAATGCCACTTCAATCCTCTCATCCTCTTCCTTCTGTTTCTTTGTCACTGCCTCCTTCTTTTCCTCTTGCTCCTCCAGGCACCTTTTGATCCTCGTTCTGCATGAGTCTGTATGGGCAATCTGTTGGAAGCCCATGCCGCGCAGGATGGAGTCACATCCTGCACATCCAGTTGTCCTTCCAAACTTGTTGAGGTGCTCTCTTCTAACTGCCCATGCTCTCTTCGTTGAAGATGTCCTGGTTGTAGAAGCGCTCGGAGCTCCAACCATCGGGCTCTTGTCGATCATCTCCTCACCTTGATCTCCTCCACCAGCTTGTTCTCCAGGTACTTCAGCATGTTCACCTTCTGCAGCACGTAGTGCGACCACAGGCGGAACCACAATCGCAGGCTGTGCTGCCTGCTGCTCCACTGGCTGATCAAGTTCAGGAACTTGTCGACGAACATAGGTCCTCACGTCCCAAGGTGCTCCTCGTAGTCCATCTGGTAGAGCTTCCCATTTCTCCTCCTCGGTGAGGCTGTGGTAAGAGCTCCCGATCAGAACTCCATCTGTTGTCATTGCCAGCACACTCCCAAAACGGTTGTGTGCCCCGAGAAACCTGGCTGGTTTCATTTTCGCCATGTCTCCTCTTCGTCCTTTGCCGATGGGCTTCACCATGATGTTCTCACCAAAGACCGGCATCGGCTTGATCCAACGTTTTCCTGTTCGGCGTTCTTCAGGTGTGCGGCCGTCACTTCCAACTTTGTACCTGTTGGATTGTTCAGCAGCGTACCGTGGGATCCATGTCAAAAGTGGATGCCCTTCTTCAAGTTTGACTCCCAACTTCTTCTCCAGCATGAGCGTCACTGCACGGATACGCCACTTGATCTCCTTGACCGCAGCTTCAGCTTCTCCATTGGCCTTTGAATCGCCCACAGGTGACTCTTCCATGATGGATCGCACCACGCACCGGGCTTTTCTGGCTGCCACGGCTTTGAGAGCAACAAGCGATCTCTCTCCATCGCTCTTCAAAACGATCTGCTTGTACCCGAGCAACTCCAGGAATCGGGTCAGCACTTTCTGTCCAAC
>CAMXCT020003105.1:0-76123 GCA_947184155.2 Cladocopium goreaui | reverse complement strand
CGATGGCAGGACTCGAGCCCTGAAGAGGTTGTGTATCTATCCTATCTGTTCATCTCCATCTTACTTGGCTATTCTGTTATATTATGATTCTATGATATTCTATGTGTTTGAAGTGAAATATTTTGTCTATTGTGTTTTTGCTTTTTGTTTTTCGGAATCTGGTATATTTTATTCTATGCCATTCTCTTGATCTATTGACTGTATCTATCTAATATCCAGGTTATCTGATTCACGTAGACCAACGACAATCTACCAGTATCTATCTATCAATCTACTAACTAACCTAGTCCAACCAAACCTGTCCCATCCGTCAATCGGATTTAATCTAAGCTGTTGAATTCACATCTAATCTAAGCGATCCAATTAATCTTGTCAATCTCGATCAACTGGTGAATATAAACAAAAATTGGGTCAGGGTCAAGAACTTCATGCTTAATTATATATTTGTATAAGTTGTATATATTTGTTGAGGTTTTGCTCCGCGACACGGACTTCTGAACTCGTTCCATCTGGGTAACAGTACTCGTTGGGATTCATTTGGATTCTTTTTCCAATGTCCTTGTTGATCCTTTCAAGAACAAAATCCGTTTCTGAGAGGTTCTGTTGCCCTCGTTGGATCGTAATGAGAAGCAACAAGTTGATCCAAAGGACGTGGTGATAGGCGTTTTGCACCACGCCAACTCCAACCAGTGCCTGAGGCTGGAATGATCCCACGGCCACAGCCGAAACTCAGGTCTGGTCAATGACTGAAGTCCAACATTTCACAACTCAGAGATCCAAACAAACTCAAAAAAGCTGGATGGAGCTCTAACCACCAAAACCAGGGAGGTCAACCACCAACCACATTTTTAGCCCCAAAAGATGAGATCATACACAGTGACAACAAGGCACTCGCCTCCAGCTGATACGCAGCCTTCAACTCTTTGGCTAACAAAGCAGGGTAGGCTGCCTGACAGTTCTGCTCGGTGACTTGCCACAGCCATGAAAGGAAAAAGCTTCGCTTCTGAAGAGCAACAGTCAGCGGTCAGCGTCTGGTGGCTGGTTTCAACCCCGCTGCCGTGCCCAAGAAAAAAACATTGGGCACAAGCATCTCAAGTCAAAGAGAAAAACATGAAAATCAACACATGTGTATCCCGATGTATCCCGAAACCACCACATTTTGGCCATCTATAAACAGAAACAGTCATAAACGCACGACAGGCCAATCATAGGCCAGCGGTTTTCACCGAGCTGCTTTCCCATCAACACCACAGCCCAGCGTTTCGCCAGAGCCCACGAACTCGATCCTGACATGGCAATTGGCTCAACAAGTTGCCCCTCTTAGATCCTCTTGGCAAAGAGGCACTTAGCAACCACCGTTGCACGCAAGAAGTGAGGCAACCCGGAAAAAAGGTTGGCACCTTAGTCCCAGAAATGATGTTCGAACTGGTTGGCGGTGCCTTTGTTGGACTATCGATTCCTACGATTTTGTTTGGATTAGGCATGATTGGGCATTTATCCCCATTCATTGAAGCCTTTGTTGAAACCAAGCACACAGCACCAACCATGGCTGACTGTTGGAAGACTGTGCCGAACGTCGTGGCAGGAAAGTGCCTTGAGCAGATCAATAAATCAGGCATTTGGAGGCAAAAAAAATGCTGTCGTGTTGATTCCCCAGCAATGGGTCCCAAACCCACTTGACCATTTCTATCACACCCAAATGTCATCTTGCAACATGTTTCACTCTATCGGTATCACTTCCATTCCGATAACCCCCGGTTCAACTCGTGTGTCCTACGCTCCAGTGGCACCGGCCGCAGCAGCTTCATATCCTTCGGAACGTTGTTCAGACCATGGAAGGCCTGGGAGCTCTGACTCCACGGCTGTTGTAACTCGTGGGCAATGGTTAATTTATAAACAAATCAAATAAGGTGTGCAAGCCACCAAGACATACAAACTGTCCAGAACCATCTGGAACACGGTGGATAGCCAATACAGTCACCATAGACATTTCATGACAAGTGTTTTACCTTGTTTGCACTACAAAATAGATTCCGTCTAAGCGTCTACATAATTATTTCAGGTACTAGCTGCCTCCCTAAGCATGAAAACCGATGAGGCTCCTCAATGGCCGAACACACTGGCATGACCACTCAAAGTCAGTCAAATTAAGATATTCAGAAAGAGTATGATGAAAACCACTATGTATGTACAAATACAGTATACATATGTATGTTGATCTACAAATTCGACATATATGCTTTACAGATGTATGTATATATATAGTATCACATGTATATTCTATATTCTATATACATACTTCATACTTCTGGTCTACATATGTACATATATACATACATATACATATACATGTTCTGGATAAATGTCTAGGTGGTCATGATGGTCATGTTTACAGATACGCATATCCTTCTTTCATCCTGTTCCCCAACACTGTCAGGACACCCAGCGTGCTGGAAGGTATGATCCAATATGTCCAGTGCCCAACGGATGTGAACCACTGACTTTCTGCAGCTCCACCGTGAAACGTCCTGAGGCTCTGTAATCATTTAGACTGATATATGTGTATATATATATATATTATATTACATATTCATATCGATAATATCATATATTGTTTTCTTTCTATCCGATGTTTCTCTTTATTTCTTCTCTCGCCGTTTCAAATCCGGCCCGGTCCCGGCGTCCTGCATGGGGAATCTCCACCAACGCCACGTTGCTGGAGCTGAGCCATGCAACGTGGGAGGAACGCCAGGAATGCCCCACCTGATGCTTGGTGAAAATTGGGTTATGGATGTTAAACTGTTATGGTTCAAAAATGTTCAAAACCGAAAGTAGCTGGTGTTTATTCCCTCAAATATGGTAATTTAATAATAGGTTTTGGCCCATCCCCATCTTGCTATTAGTAAGATTAACTTAAGTAAAGTCGCAAAAACTGAAAAGCATACTCCCTTTTGGGATTCCTCAAGTGGTGGATTTCCCATCGATTGCCCAAGTACTGGATTTCCCAGTGGGGGAAAACCACCTTCAGCAACTCGAAGTTAACGGTTTTTTTCATACTTTACTACGAGTTAATCAGTTAATTGTTGATTATTGGTTAATGGCAAATGTTGCCAAAACATCTCAAAACTCAATATATTGGAATGGCTAAACTAGCAACGATATATCGAAACCTCCAGGATCATGGTTTCGGGGTTGATCCTGTCCCATTTTGTTCTTGCTATCCCCATTGCTGGATATATCAATATATGATATGAATATGTGTGTTTGCATTTGTGCAGACAAAATTAACTAGAGAATTACATAAAATCACATTAACATACATTAAAGAATACTAAAGACATGCCAATCTTCCAATGTCCAATTTTTTCACCCAACTTGCCCATCTACTGACATGGCCAAGACTCTGTGAGATGGAAGCGGCTGGGCCCCAGAGTGCTCCAAACCATCCCAAAACGCAGAGCTTCAGTGGCCTGCCAAGCTGAGCGCCGAATTGCCGTGACACTCTAAAATGACCAGCTTTGGGGAGAAATTCCATATGCCCAAGTCTCCAGTACTGGACACTCCACTTTTTCTAGACATCCCCTCATGGTGTTCAAAAATGTCCTCAGGAGGTCACCTGACTTGGCCTGGACATCAAAGGTCACCGCCGTACATGGCCAGTCTGCTTCTCTTCTCCCATCCTCTGCCAGCCACCGTCCTGGGCAATCTTCAAGCCCATGGCCACAACTTCTGGGGGCATCGAGGCCCGGTGCATTTCGTATCATTTTTTTTTATTTTCTGAAGATCCCCAACATCCCCTAACTACTCAGACAGCTCAGCTTGATCTGGGTCTCAACATGTCTCAACCGCTGTCCGCACCTTGATAGACGAAGGCTGAGTAAGCAGGTAAGACCTCGCAAGGAGAGATGTGCATGCCTGAAAATGGGGCATATGTTCACTTTATACGGCACTGTAATGGAAATTGTTAAACTCATCAACCAGTATTTTCGGGTAAACCCATACATGCTGCTACCTGGCCGTGCCAAGGATCCAGTAGAAGACAAACAGTTTTGCGGATCCAGTTGTTTCTGTGATACTGGCTGGTGGTTTCAAGCCATCTCAGAAGTACGAAAGTCAACTGGGATCATCATTACCAGGTAAGATAGAGAACCAAAAATACGACCAGAAACTTCCCCTGATGTTCGATCGTTTCATCCTCTGGAAAAGCCTGGAGTCACAGAAACACTACGAAGAATTCCAAGAACATCCTTCCCTGATTGCGAACAGACATGTGCACTCGGTGGTATCCTGAATACTATGAGTATATATGAATCCGCCGGCCTGCCGGCGTGTCTGATTGGAAGGTGTTGTTCTTGTTTCTGTTCTTGGTTTGTACTTGTTCCCTTGTTCTCTTGCTGCGCGTTTTTGCTTCGTCTGAATCAAATGCACCCCTCCCCCACCACCTACTCCTCCTCCTCATCCTCCTACTACTACTGCTACAACACCTACTTCTACTACTATTACTGCTGCTGCTGCTGCTACTGCTACTGCTACTGCTACGGCTACTGCTACTGCTTCTGCTACTGCTTCTGCTATTGCTACTACTACTGCTGCTACTACTACAACAACAACTACTACTACAACAACAACTACTACTCCTCCTCCTCCTACTAGTCCTACTAGTCCTACTAGTCCTACTAGTCCTACTAGTCCCACTAGTCCTCCTACTACTCCTCCTCCTACCACTACGACTAGGACTAGGACTACGACGACGACGACTACTACACCTACTACACCTACTACACCTACTACACCTACTACACCTACTACACCTACTACACCTACTACACCTGCTACACCTACTACGCCTACTACTACTCCTACTCCTACTTCTGGTACTTCTGGTACTTCTGGTCCTTCTGGTACTTCTGGTACTTCTGGTACTTCTGGTACTTCTGGTACTTCTGGTACTTCTGGTACTTCTGGTACTTCTGGTACTTCTGGTACTACTACTACTACTGCTACTACTACTACTACTACTACCACTACTACTATTTACTACTCCTTCTCCTCCCACTCTAATCACTACTACTACTGCGGCTGCTACTACTACTACTACAACGACGACGACTACTACTAACACTACTACTACTCCTCCTCCTACTACTCCTACTACTACTACTACTACTACAACTACTACTACTACTACTCCCGCTCCTACTCCTACTCCTACTCCTACTCCACTCCTACTCCTACTCCTACTCCTACTCCTACTCCTGCTCCTCCTGCTCCTCCTGCTCCTCCTACTCCTCCTACTGCTACTGCTGCTACTGCTGCTACTGCTGCTACTGCTGCTACTGCTGCTACTGCTGCTACTACTACTACTACTACGACGACGACGACTACGCCTGCGCCTACTCCTACTCCTACTTCTACTCGTCTACTCCTTCCTCCCTTCTTCCCCAAGTACACTGGTAGCTAATGACACTGCCAGTTGTCTACAGGTACTCGTCACAGGACGCACGCGGTACCAAACTGCTCGACCAGTACTCATTTGCTATGCGGTCCATAAGTTGTTCAAGCAGGCACTTGCTACTCAAGCTGCATCTGATCTACGGCTCTGTCTTCGTCTATTCTTCGTCTATTCTTCGTCTATTCTTCGTCTATTCTTCTTCCTCTTCCTCTTCTTCTTCCTCTTCTTCCTCTTCTTCCTCTTCTTCTGATTCTCTTCTCTTCTGCTTCTCTCTCAGGCTTCCACCTAGCGTGCACATCAACTTCCCTTGGGCAATCTCTCTCCGCTTCCACCCTGTCTCCTTCCATGCAGGGGTCTGCTGTCAAGCCAGAGGCTCATATATAGTACCTGGCGCTACTTTGCTGGGGCCGGTACTAATTTGGTATACGATCAATAGGTTGTCATGTTACAGCCAGCAGTTTCTACACAAGCCGCTTCCGTTTTACGGATTAGTTTTCGTCTTCCTTTCTTCTTCTTCTTCTCCTTCTTTTCTCTTCTGCTTCTCTCGCGGGCTTCCACCTCTCTATGGCCGGCGGGCTTGCCGAAGGCAATTAAATATGTATAATTGTGTGATTGCACAAATACATAATATATATATATATGTATGTATATAAATATATACGTATACATCTGTACATGCATAGAGTCATATTTATGGAGAAAAAAACACAAAGAAAAACCATGAAGTACCTAAATTCCAGTTCATTGGGCTGTTTTCAGGGCTAGGCTCCCGATCCTGAATGTCCTGAATGGCTCTGGTTTTGGACCAGAGATACGCCACCAGCACGGCGATCAAAGAGAGAACCTCGGACGGTGAACTTCTGCAGTTGAAGGTTTGGGCCACTTTGCAGCCAAGGCGCAGCAAGAGTCCCACTCAGAACCTTGGCTTTCGACAAATCTTGAAAGAATGGCAAACCTGGAGTTTGACAGTTAGACCTACTGGCTAACAGGCATGCGTTGAGTGTTGTTTCATTCTGCTTTCTTGGAACAAGTGGATACAGTGTTTATATATATATATACAGAGGTATTACACATACATAGTCATACATACATATACAGTCATAATATATATATATATACTGTATATATATATACACACATATTATGTGCATATCCATTGAAACATACTGCTCAATTCACGTAGAGTGTCGATATGGACGTATTGCTCCTCTCAGTATCTCAGCTACTTCAAGACTCGCCAAGTGGCATTGGCCATGCTGCAAAATGGCCATGTTTGGGGGGTTGGAGTCCCTGCAATTGGGCGCTACTGAAGCATTCTTCGCTCTTCTTTGGGAAACACAACTTGGGAGTTTCAGCATGGAAGTTGATTCATAAAGAAACCTCTGGAAATCCATGGAACATCACAACCTATGATCTCATTGGAAGCATGGGCAGAATTCCGAGGTCGGATCTTGAGCCAATGGCTTCGACCCAGGATCGAAAAAAGTGACCAATTTCCATCACATTCCCATATATTCCCATAAAGATAGGTTTAGAATATCATCAAACATGATGGAGACATGTATATAACATGTGTATATATATATACTATATATATATACACATATATATATTGCAACATATTCAGACCCGCGAAAGTCATACAACCTGTCTTTTTGTGTCCCTTCTGACCTCAAATCTTGCAAAAAACAGCTCAAGATCGAAGTGCCTCGTTGGCACGCAAAGTACGCTCGGCCTTCCGCCGTGCTTCGTGCAGAGACCAGGGTCATTCTGGGGTGGTTGTGTGATAATCACGTCTGTTTCAAGACTGAGTAAAAACAGATCTTCCCGGCTCTTGAAATTGGTTTTGTGTTTCTGGTTGCATCATGTTGCATCAACAAAAACCTGCCTGAGTTGCTTGAAACAGGAAAATCATTCGCATTCCAAAGGCCTTGACAGAGTCCATGATGTCACTCAAAGCTGCATGGTGACGCTCCTCGGACAGTTGTTCCAGTTGGAGTCCCGACCAAAGATACACTCGGCATAGTGAGGGTTTGGCTACCCCATTTTCAACATACCGTGCTGAAACGTTTTTCCATCCGAAGTAAAGTTATTTTCATACATTCCCTAAATTGAAGTTCAGGGAAGAATTACAGGTTAAGACAGGAATCCTCTTGAATCTCAACGGACAAAACCAATAGTTCCCTTCAGATTTTCGATAACACTAATCCACTGATTTTCCCGTCAATCCCGTCCATTTGTTGGCGATATATCCACTGTATATCACTTATCCCATTCTGTTACTTACTGGTGCTTAGCAGGGAATGAGGGAATGATCCATAATCACTAGTAATAATCATCCCATTCCCCAATTCCCATCCATTCCCTACTAAGCACCAGTAAGATTAGTATCATCCAAGCATGTGGAGCCACCACCTAAGCTTCCCAACGCTGTCAGAGCGTCGATGGTCCCGTTCCAGATCAATGGCACTGACCTGAGTATCATCCCACCTTGACAGGGCCTGCTTA
This sequence comes from Cladocopium goreaui, assembly GCA_947184155.2. Lineage (NCBI taxonomy): Eukaryota > Dinophyceae > Suessiales > Symbiodiniaceae > Cladocopium > Cladocopium goreaui. The sequence continues at coordinate 68,163 of CAMXCT020003105.1, read as the reverse complement.
TACTGGCTAAGGCTCTGTACATGTATACAGATGTGTGTATATATATATATATGCATACATGTATATATATAATATATATATATGTATTATTACCCTACTGTAAACAAAAAAATGTGGAACATCGCCATTTTCTGTAGGTAAATCATCTATACATGGGCCATTTTCCGCATCCATGTTAGTTCAGCCAAGGGGAATCATTATTGAACATGTTTAAACATGTAAAATCATGTAAATAAGTATATAACTGTAACACTTTCCATCTATTTTTTTCATAGGGGATGAATCATCTATGTATTGTTATAAGTTACATACCAGCCTGTACTGAGAGTTGACCACCTCCCCCAAAACTGACATATCAACCACTCACCATGGCAAATGTACAGAAAACAGTGAGTGCAAGTTGGGATCTTTTGCCTTTTGCCTAAAACATGTCTGCAGGTTGGATTGTACAGAAGGATTCACTGCAAAAAGATCTACGAGCTGAACCAATTTGAACCTAGCATCGCACCCGGCATGCACCAACCCCAGCAGCTCAGCAAAACATGTATATACATAAAATTCTGTGGACCACCGGAAGAGATATGCAACCTTGCACCATTTCGAAGATTTGTAGGTATGGGTCTAATTTGGCTACAAATCATGGCCAGTCAATCCTACCCATTCAGCTGGCTCATAACATATTTGGTTACCAAAGTACCCACATTTTAAGTGTCATCGTCAGATACTTTCACTACACAATTGACTCAAGCGTCCAAGTCAGGGGTCTGTCATTTTGAGCTATAGGAAAACCATGGAAAACCAAAAGCTTCTCCCACCTCATGGATTTCAGCTGCTGCACAGCCAGTTCCGTTTGACATCGGTGCCCGGGCCAAACGACCGAGGCGTAAGTCGAAGTCATCCAAAGTCTGGACCTCGGGTTTTCATGGAGCAATGGGCCCCCAATTCATGTCAATTGAGTCATGGGGGAAATTATGTCCTATGCCTATACCACTCATGTTTTCAAGGTTTTCCACCATGTTCAAACATCTCCGTTCTTTGTGGGGTACAAGCTTGGGGATAGGGAGATAGCGCAACTTCACTGCCAGAGATGCAGCGCCATTGATGCAGCTGCAGAAAATGCAATAGGTGGAAAGGGGGGCTCAAAGAGTCATGGCACTGTCCAAATGTGTCCGACATGCTTTTGGAATCTTTTAGACATGCTGTTGGAATTTTGCGAGCATCATGTGGTTGTACCATGCCTTAAAATAACCAGATACTCAAAGACAGAATATCATCATTTGGCTCACGCATGGTCACCAGTCAACAGGTTGTTTCAAAGTGATCATAAGTGGCCAAAAAAGGCGCCGTGGACAACTGCCAGCCACCGCTCTGTAAGAACGCCATAATACGAACAAAACTAATTATATACAACAAAATACAACAAACCCATTGACCCTTTACACCATGACAGTCTCACAAGGCCCTGAAGAAACTCCAAACACAAAGGCTGTGCTGGCCCGCGTCTCGAGAATTCCCATTGGCCAGGAGGGCTTCTGTAAGCTCCAACCTCAAAAACTGTGATTGCTGAGATTTGCTGAGTCGACAAGAACCGAAACTTCATCGACAAGTAGTACAGTATAGACCATGTATAGACCATGTATGACCATGAGTATCTTGGTGGATAATGGTGGATATACAATGTGTGAGTCCTCATTTTTATGCACATACACAACATAACTGACATAACTTTGTTCCTGATGGACAACCGCTGCCCCACTGACACCAGCAGTGATCCCAGCCGGTGCCACCCCTCGACAACCCCTTGGCTTCCCTTCTGGCGGCGTAGTTCAGCCACATCATTTTCTCTGGCCTGGGGACGACTTCACGACCGAGAGACATCAGTGGATTTCAATTAAGTGAACCATAGGAAGCCATGCTTATTACCATGAAATCTGAGGGTTTACCGTTTTTATTTAGTATTTTTTTCCCCTCAAACCAATTCTGGGAATCATGGACCAAAGAACTGCCATTGCCAAATTTCATGTTCCAAACATTCGCTGGGTTCGATGAGAGTTTTCAAGGGGTCACCCCGTCAACCGGTAATGGTTCACCCTGCAGAGAGGTCCATTCATGCCACAGGAAGCCATCCCAGTGCGACACTGCTGAGGGACGGTACATTGAGAGTCATGGAGATGCTTCTTGGAGATAAAAAGCTTTAACCATCCGGCTATCCCATCGATCTGTAACCAAGTACCTCCAAGATCCTTGCAAGGATTGCTACAGTGACAGCTGCTTTAGTCTCGCGACCTCTTCTAACAGCAAGTGGAAGGCCAAGGCACAGTAGTTACTATATGTTAATATGCTATGGCGCAAACGTGGCTACCGGTAAGAACAACCAACATCTGTGGTTCTCGTGGCCCTAAACGCTGTGAACTATTGACCCCTTCATATTTTGTTGCTGACTCTCCCTATGTTTGTCAGTTACCCTCTGGTAACTTAACATAGCTCTTGAAAATGGTCATTTATAGTTGATTTACCTATCAAACTTGTGATTTTCCATAGCTATGTTAGTTTACCAGAGGGTAATCCCCACATTTCGTCACATTTCTCCATGCTTGTTGCTTAACATCCTGGGCACCGGTGGATTTCACAAGGCGGCGCTGGGCCGGCTGCACCTTGCACTCGATCTCCACCAAGTCGGTGAAGTCTTTCATGTTGACGCCTTTCAATCGGGGGGTTATTGGTTTGACCACCATTAGCGTAACAACGGAGGGGGAATCATTACAATGGCTATATATATATATCATAGATATCATAGATATCATAGATATGATATGATATGATATGATATGATACGATATGATATGATATGATATGATAATGTATACACATATATATATTTATACCTATCCTTTAGTGGATCAATGTGGATTCATGACCATCCCCAAATGGAGGGCATAGAATTTAACTCTTGACCATGGCACGTGTATTTGGTTTGTTACCTGGCTGATCAGGATGCCAACCAAAACCAACAGGATGCCATAGCCTTTCACTGAACACCATGTATTTTTGTATAAATCGACCCCGTGACGTTCGGGTCGTGTTTTTTCATCTCCTTGATCTCCGTCTCTAGTGTCCTAAAATCCAGCTGGAGCTGTAATCTACCTGCCAGCGGATCACACCATGACAGTTCATCTAATTACACTTTAAACACTACATATCATATCAAAAAATAATTAGTAAACCCCAAAGCATGCACACGTCTACGTGCCAAAGCAGTGTATCGAAAAAACGGCCTTGGACTCATATCCATATCCATACCACAAATCAGGTCTACTTTCGCTACCTGTTGATATCGTACAGGACATATTGATACCCAAACCTGGCCCTTAGTACGCTCCGCTGCTCCTCCATTCTGTGTAGCTTTGGCCTCGATCGCCTGGAAGGTTCAGTTTCTGAACAACTGGAAGTTGTTCTGATTTCAAGGACCTTGCAAACCAGAGGGTCGACATACTAAGCAAACAATGCAACAAGGAAGCAACGGAACTCCTCACCCATCTCGTCCCATCATGTTGTGTAACCCTTTTCGTTGTATATTCATTTATTTATGTTTGAATTAGTCTACGTGATTTCGGGCTTGCGCGAAGCTTGCGCGTACATGAGCTTGCGTGAAGCTTGTGAAAAGTTTGCGCGCGTGTGACGCCATTCAATTTTTTGAAGAATAAATTCCACCGAATACTAGAATCAGTTGCCGGCAGTTTTGAACGTGGCTCAGGTGTCATGGTATTTGTCCTCGCAGTTCAGTCAAAGACTAGTGACATCGTCACGGCTGAAAACGTTTATCCCCCGTTGCAAGACTTATGACTTTCAGAGGCGTCACAGACTTTACAGAAAAGCGAAGCCAATGGCAGCTTCGTTACGTAGCCTTGAATGTAGATAGACGTTTGCCTTGTTTGCTTGACATCCATGATCCTCTGTGCACTTTCAAGGGCTCTCGTGCCTTCAATATCACTCCCGCCAGATCAATTTGGAAATGGCACCCAAATATTGACCGCAAGGAAGGAAAAGTATGGAAAAGTCTCATACCAAACAAGAGCTGACTAACTTGGATTAGCTTGGCTGCAAACAAATTTGGGTACTTCTGTTTCGTCCCAAGACGTGTTCAACAGTTTCAACCAGTTTCATCCCTGATATCCATGGCCATCACTGACCTTGAGATTCTCCTTCACTGCATCCATTTCACTGCGACGCTTCAGGAGTTCATTGGCAATGTCCTGTCATATTTCATAGGGGTTTCGCCCATGGTTTTGGGCATATGATTACCATGCTAAACCACAATCTATATGGAGACTCTGTGGTTGAATATTTCATAGGAGTTCACCAACCAACGGTTTTGGGCGATCATCTATGATTAGCTACTAGCGTGTGGTCATAGTGGATCCTTCAAGCCCATGTAACATGGATGGTTTGAGACGAAAAACATGAGGACCCAGCGGACCCAGGAGTTCAAGCCACCCAAACCACATGGAATCCTTGGTTGCAAGGATGCTGATCTCAACAAACGATGAGGAGTTTGATCCAGTATTAATATGTTTAAGCAGCATCCAGGAATTAAACCATGAAAATTACTGAGTTTTTGGGACAGCAATAATGATAATAATACTAGTAATTAGTAAGGATATCCAACAACAATGGGAAGGCTAAGCAATCAGCAACAAGGCGGATGTTGAGTATCAAAGATGTGGTTCACCAACAATCAGGAGACAGAACAAGAGAATTGACCTACAAGTATATAACTATGCTTAGTTAGAGATAATAAGTGAACATTCGCCAACCTTGGGTGTGTCCAAAATCTGGAGAATTTCGGCGGATTTCGGTGGATTTCGGGGTCCCAAGGAATTCTTTCCGGCACACTCATTTCATCAACGACCGAGCCAATCAAGTCCTTGGTGGTCACACCTATTTCCGATCGCCATTCTTGACCTTCAGTGTGCTAACAGCAGAGATTGCCAAGGGAATCTTCTGCATAATCCTGGCTAATCTATGCTTATCTGTGAATGCAGCTGCTTCATTCTATGCCTCCCAGTTTACTGATAGTGGGTAAGCTGAACGAACGTTTCATAGTGATTCATGATTGCTTTCTGTTGGTTAAGATTGGTTTGGAACCTCAACAATCCCTTAACCACCAGATCAGCAGGGTTCAAAATCTTGAGAACAGGATTTCCAGTTTTTATATATTTTATGGATTGTGAAAATCCCCAAGAGAGATGTATATATATATACAGTATATACAAAGGGTAGTCTCCCCCACTGTAATCATCTATAATCATCAACCAACTGGGGTTTTGAAAACTGCTCAGATGGCCGCTGGTTGACAAACATAACCGAAGAATACTCAGTGCACGACGCATGGCGGCTACCTGGCCAAGATGGAAATCATCGTTCTAAATGAGCTTGAGAAGCCCTCCTGATCTGCATGTTGAAGTTGTGTGCATACCTACAACCACCTTTCAAACATTTTGCAAACCAAAAAGCAAGCCTTCTCTCAAAAGGTTCCTTTTAGACCGCCGGGCTGAAAATCAAATCTCCGGCGGATTTTGCCACTATAGCCAGAGCGGTCAGAAGGATAGTTCCTTTTGTTTTCTATTTTCAACAAAATATATGCGGGCACATTTACCCTCTTTTCAGGTGGATTTTCTCATTATTCAGGCAGATTCTCTGGAATTACAGGCTTTTGATGTCTTCTTGAACAAAATTGCCTCGGATTTCAAAATGGCTTTAGGAGCTCAGGCTGAACTTTAAGTCTGAGGAGGCCCAGGGTTATATGCACAAAAAAAGTATATATCACATATCAATACACATGATGACTACTGTATAATCACTGTTTTATAATATACCCTGAGGTTAACATGGAAAAACTGGAAAAAAAACAAAAACAGGAAAATCATCTACAAATGGTGGATTGTCCACACGTTTGCTGGAGGCTAATCATGCCACATGGGACCACAATTGCAGCCCACTGGCTGAATTCTAGTGATATTAGTAATTTTCCAAGATGCACAGTTCGGCCATAAAACAGGATAGTTCCCCCAATCCAATTCCCATCATTCCAGTGACGTCGCGACGTGAGGTCGCAATCATTTCTCCAGGTTTATGGCTGGTAAATTGCCATTAAATCTTCTGACCTTCCGGTGAATTCCGGATCAAGAGCTGGTAAATCCTGGTTACATCCATCGAGTCAATATCCACTATATTTCCATATATTTCCATATTTTCCATTGATATTCCATGAATATCCCAATCCAGGAAATCCCCGAATTCGAGCCGCGCCTCAGCCTGCCGTGTCTGACATTCCCGGTCCAATAATGCCGCCACGTCCTGGTAACGTTGGGGACATATCATGACAATACAAAGTCATGTATATGTTTGTATACATGTTGATATGATATTGCTCTTAACTTATTTCACATTGTTTATATCTTACTATGTTCTTATTTCTTACTCAACAGTAGCAATTATGCTGGAATTGGACCCAACTGCTGGCGAGTTGTTCCAACAATCCCCGCCTGGATCTTGGTTTTCAGCTCACCAGCACCTCCCAACATCTAAATATCCAGTGATTGATAATGATTGTTCAATCATTAACTATGTATCATGAAATGAATGTGTACATAATATATATTTGTAATTATATATGTGATATATTAGCAATTGTCCTTTGAGTATATCTACATAATTTATGGCTTTTGATGATTTAGATTTAGTATAAAATTGGTGATTATCATCCATTGATAATGATTCATACGCCTTTACCATCCTGAATCTATCTCCATCTGGATCCATTGTTCCGTCTGGAAAGATATCTGCAGCCTACTGCAGCCATCTACTCTGTGTGTCGGAGGCAAATCTGGTTGAACTCGGGTGAGGAAATCATCCAACGAAAGGGTAAGATTTGTTCCCATCAAATACGAGAGTTTTCTTAGTAAATGTTCGGTGAAACCAATTGCTAGTCAGTAGCCAGCATAATTTTGGATAAATTCAGATGATTTTGGATAAATCACTAGCCAATTACACCAACCAATTTTGGATAAATCATGATAAATCACGATAAATCATGATAAATCATGAGAATTCACAAGCCAAAGTTGGGCCCTTTATATAGTGGTTTCGCGATGAGGTGGCAGCTGGGGTCACAGCTCTTGTCACGCTTGGCCGACTGCTCCTTGCGCGGCTGCAGCTGGTTCTGTGGCTGAAAACCCCACTAAGACAGATGCTGAGACAGGGGAGGTACAGTACCAAATCAATCCAAGTCACCAAAGGTTTCCTCGATTCCACTGATGGGAGAAACGCAGAAGCATTTGCCATGAATCCAAGGGATGACCCACTTCAAAGGACTGAACCATAGACGTCCAACATATACACAATTGTATACCATGGACTCGGACCCTTGGCACAAGATTGGTGCTTCAGCAAACTTACAAACATATACAGTACCAAATTATCAGAGAATATCAGAGATTTGGATTATTAAATGCGGCTCCTTGATGATAAACTAATTGACATGTCTTGAATGTAATTTCCCCAAGATTCCGACAAATGTCTCTAAAGACATAGCTGCCTAATTGCCCTATCAAAACAGGAGTCCAAGCACAAATCAGCTAAGTCTCATTTTCAAGATCTGCAACACAAATCCCCCCAGCCAAAACAAAACTCAAAGTTACCCATGCGACATTATGAGTTTTACCCGTTGTCTGCTCAGTGTCAATGTAGTACGGTTCTTATCAGGCACTCTCTCTCTCTCTCTCTCTGGGCAAATAAGAATCATTCCCAAGAACTGAACATAATTTACTTCTGTCAGGATTAACAAATTGAATAATTCCGTCCAAAAATCACCATCAATAAAACATGTGATTTTTTAATGGCCCATTAGGTTCGATGATTTATCTATTAAACTAACATAGATGTGGAAAAAATACTTTACTTCGAGTGATCCCCACCATGACATTTATCGATTTGAAACTGGCAAATCTTCTGGCATTCTATCTGACATATCTTCTGGCATTCGATCCGGCATTCTATCTGGCATATCTTCTGGCATTCTATCTGCCCGCTGAGGTCCAGCAGTGCACACTGAGCTGGGGAGGTCCCCGATTGAGGTCCAGCGGTGCACACTGCGCTGGGCAAATCCCAGGTTGGGTTGAGGTCCAGCGGTGCACACTGGGCTGGGCAGGTCCCAGGTTGAGGTCCAGCGGTGCACACTGAGCTGAGACGGTCCCTGGTTGAGGTCCAGCGGTGCACACTGAGCTTGAGGTCCAGCAGTGCACACTGAGCCCCTCAGGTCCCAGGTTGATGTCCCACAGTGCACACTGAGCTGGGAAGTTGGCAAAGAGCTTGGCGAAGAGAGTTGGCAAAGAGCTTGGCGAAGAGTTGGCAAGGCGGAAGTGGAGGTGGAAGTTGATGCAGACATGGTCGAGGAGAAACTAGAGGGGGAGGAGGAGGAGGACGAGGAGGAGGAGGAGGACAGCTAGCCGAGGAGGAGGAGGAGGAGGAGAACAGCTTTGATAAAATCTAACAACCCTCACCTGGCAGGTGGGGAAAAACACGATGATTTTCAAAGGGAAACCATAGGCACCTCCTCGAGGATTTCATCCATGCGTTTGACGTCCTGCCTGGCGTGGTGACGTGATGTGACGTGCTCCGAAAATGCAGCTGGTACCGTGGATGACTGTCCGGAATTCTATGGGGAATTCTATGGAAATTATAACTTTAATATCCATTGAATGGCCATGATGATGTGGCAGTTTCAATTGGAACTATGCAGCGCTGCATTCATCCCTTTTGATTGTCATTTTCGAACATTGTAATGGCGAACATGATGAGAATTCATCGGATTTTGGGCCTGGAGGTCCTAGAATCAGTTGATGCAGTTTTTCGTCCTTCAACATGGGATCGACCCCAAAAGCCGAAACCCAACAAGTCCCATGAAACAAAGACTTTTTCGTCAAGCAATGATGAGCTAAAGCAATGGCCAGCACAGCCAGAGACACATCAACTGAATCTCTGACGCTGCAGTGGTACAGTTCTTCACTGGGCGTCAACTCACATCCTGCCCCAGCTCTTTGAGCAAATGCTTAAAACGTTCAGCTTCCTCCGCTTTGCCCTTCCAAGTCAGGACGCGAATATCAAGCCTGCAGCTGTGGCATTAAAAAACGTCATCCAATTCACCTGCCTCATGGAATCCCTTTCCCTGACAGCTATGACAGCAGCTATGATGACTTCAGGAAATTTCTGTTTGAATCGCTTCTGTCAAACCCGTTGAGATGCGAGGAAGCATGACCTACGAGGACTCCCGCAGTTTCAATATCTGGTTTGCCCGTCGAAAAGGTCGATTGTCTGTCTGCAAGAAGCAACTATTCTGGTACAACATAGTACTTTTTTGGTACAACATGGTGCTATTATGATCTATCATGTAGATACTGCGTTGCACAACTTAAGAGCGAGAGTATTATTCCTTAAACCAGCGCAAGGTAGAACCAGCAAAAAACTCTTCACAGCAAGGTTCCTCTAGCGGTCTCTATTCTTATTTTTTGGCTTGAATTATACCATGGTGTAAGCCTTGAGATAGTGAGCGGAATTCATCTCCACATTGATCCAAGAAACACTTCTTCCAGCTTTACCCCCTCAGGACACAAGCCACTGGCCATATGCAAAGCTTCCACCATGGCTTTGGCGATGTCCTTTCAGTGTTGTGCAACGATTTACGCCACAACTGGTTGGGAATGCTCATGTTGGGGACGGTGGCTTTGGAGCTATACCCCAGAGAAGGATCCACAATACAATTTCCCACCAACGATTGGGCCAGCCTCTTTCTAGGCAAACCGTTTTTGTCTTTCGAAATACCGCAACCTTCTGTTCTTGTACGCAGAGATCATGAGTTTCTCCCAACATCTGATTGTTCCCATTCAATTGCAGTCTCAATTTTCATCAGCATAAACCCAATCAAAACTACCATGAAATCACTCAGTTTTTTCCTCCAATGCCATTTCTCCTTGAATGGGTTGTTGAAAACACCGCCTCCCAGGGGCAGCAAAAAGATCTTCTTGCGCTTGGACCTGCGTTTCCGAACCATGTGGTTCCAAACGGGCTTTATGGGTGAAACTCCTATGATTGCTATCGTTTTCAACATCGCAAAAAGTGAACTGGCTAGTCAGTGGGACGATCTCCTCGCACAAGTTACTTCTTGAATGACTCAAATTTGTCCCATCAAACGCGTTTCGGGAACACCAAGATCCACAAGGGCAGCTAACGCCTTGCATCTGGAGACATGGGGATGTCTCACCATTTCTTTACACTTAATTTTTTGTTCGATTTCGAGTCTGAATTCAATACGACATTATATATATATATGTCAGTCATTATGGTGTATATATATATGTACCTAAAATACATATCATACATACTATGTATAATGTATATATAAGTATATATATTATCATAATTAATATAACTAAGATCATTTATATATCATCTAATATTTTTTTACATTAAATTAAAATTATAACTTTTATAAAACATTAAAAACACCGCCGCCTTTGGCCCAACATCCAAGCACCTGCTTTTGGCCGTCTCCAGGGCCAGTTTCAGGGCTCCGAAGTAGGCCCCGCGCAGCAGCAACGAGGCCACGGCACGTTGCAGGCGCCTGGGGGAACACTATGGCGCCCGCCTTAATGGGGGATTTTGGTCCTTTTTAACCAAGATCATGATTTGTCATGGCCATCACTACGAATCACAATGAAGCAGAACACCTCAAAACTACGCTGAAATCTATATATAGTCAAATTTCAGACTGTCGGGGCCCCAAATCTGAGAAAATCTGCATAAACGATGATGTTACAATATTAAAAACAGTAAAGGAAGTGATTCATGGATGGTCACAACGGATAGTCCCTTTTTGGCATGCTTTGTATTGTCCCAGCACAGTTCGGATTCTTTAAAGGGGCAGGTGAAAGGACCCAACATCATCAGTTGTTCCAAGCTAGCAGGACAAGAGTGACCTAGAAGTGAAAGTATGGTGTTCATCAAAAGTGGTCCCTGGAAGAAGAGATACCAGCTTAGATTCTGCAAGTTCCCTTTGCGAAGATCTCTGTAGAATATTGTGCGCAAGATCTTCTTGACAGGTTCTCTGTAGAAGCTGCTGCGCAAGATCCCTTTGCAAGGCTATCTGTACTAGGTCTCTAAGAGATCTCCAAAGAAGATCTCTTTTAAGAGATCTCGAAGTAAGATCTCTGTTCAAGCTCTCTATAAATAAAAGATCGCTGAGCAAGATCTCTATTCCCGTCCACCAGGTCATCTGGCAAAGTCTCTAAAAGAGGTCTCCTGGCAAGATCTCTGTACAAGCTCCCTATAAGAGGTCTCTTGGCGAGATCTCTGTACAAGCTCCCTATAAGAGGTCTCTGGGCAAGATCTCTGTAAGAGACCCCTTGGCAAGATCTTTGCAACAGATCTCTATGCAATGTCCCAGAGCAAGATCTCCATAAGAGGTGTCCTGGCAAGATCTCTGTACAAGATCTCTGTAAAAGGTCTCTTGGCAAGATCTCTTTATGAGATCTCTGTAGGAGCTGTCCATAAGAGCTCTCCTGGCAAGATCTCTGTAAGGGACCTCTTGGCAAGATCTCAACAGATCTCTATGCAATGCCTCTGTACAAGATCTCTATGAGAGGTCGCTTGGCAAGCTCTCTGTACAATCTCCCTATAAGAGGTCTTTGGCAAGATCTGTTTCAGAGATCTCTGCACAATCTCTCTATAAGTCTACAAGAACTTTCTTGGCAAGATCTCAGCAGATCCCGATGCAATGTCTCTGCACAAGATCTTTACAAGATGTCTCTTGGCAAGATCTCTGTATGAGCTCCCTATAGGAGGTCTCTTGGCAAGATCGCTTGAGGAAATTTCTACGAGCTCTCTATAAGAGCTCTCTTGGCAAGATTTCTGTAAGAGACCTCTTTTGGCAAGATCTCTGTAGAAGATCTCTATAAGAGCTCTCCGTATAAGATCTCTATAAGAGGTCTCCGTGGCAAGATCCCTGCGCAAGCTCTCTAGTAACTACTCTAGTAAAGACCTCCTTGTCAAGATCTCTGCACAAGATCTCCTTGGCTATCAAAATGAGCGCCGCGCCACAACCAGAGCGAGGCCCAAAGTCCCGAGATGGTTGCGCGAGGGATCTCAAAATTCGCGCCGCGTTACAGCAAGAGCGATCTAAAAGGCCCAAAGTGCCGAGACAGGATTGCGCGAGCGATCTCAAAATTCGCACCGTCGCACCGCGCCACAACAAGAGCGATCCGACAGGCCCAAAATGGCGAGAGGGTTGCGCGGGTACTGGGCACATGTTAGATTCTCACAAAACATTGCGGCCACCACGAAACATGAACATTGAAAATGTCAAAAGCGATGTCTTACTCAGGTCTCAGTCACTTTTTGTCGGGGTCTACACAAAGTACTGCCCCTGCCACGAAAAATTATACCTCCAAAACGATGGCCCACCACTGGCAACGTTTTAGGAGCGTGCAGAAAGTGCCACACCTGTTACGCGGATGAACAAGTGTCCGATGTCCTGCACCTGTCACGGAAAACGACGTCTTAGACTTCAACATGTCCCGAAAGTGTCACGCCTGCCACGAAAAATGGACACAGCTCAAAAAACGAGCATGGCGCGCTAGTAAAACGAGATCTTCGGAAGAGAGGTCTCCGCCACACCCTGGACTCATGGACATCTCACAAGATAACTTTTGTGCTGTAAGAGTCAGCAAAAACAGCATGCTTTGTAATAGCAAACCCACCTCTAATAATAGACGAAGCTACACATTCTCCAGCGACTCGGTCGTGTTGCTGTAGGCATTGACAGGCACCTCACTCGGCGATCACCGGTCCCATCTGTGCCACGGTCAAGATACGTGGTATATCGGGTATGGTCATCCCATCCTCATGAATGGAAATTCACATACTTACAATATTTTTAAAGATGGTTCTCTACAAATAAATCATTAAAAATCCCACCAATTCATTGATGGCCATCTGGGAAAGGATGTACCCTTCTCTTGCCAGTCTGGCGGAAGACTTTCTGTGCTTTTCTACTCTTTTGAACTAACACTACATCAATAAACAACCTGACGCCATCAGGGTGGACGCTGATTAGGCTGGTTTATGTCCTGCCGTTGGGCCAAGCGTCAGCGGAGGCATAGATGAGATTCACGTGATGTCGACATTTGGACCATTCTTTCAAGGAGGGCGCCAGGCCTTTCTCGGGGATCGACACCAAAACTGAGGCAATCAGGTTCCAAAAATGGCGACGAATGGGGGTTTAATATGGTTGAACCAAAAACGGTGCTTTAACCATAAGAACCTAGCGATCAATACTTGGGATTTCCAATAGAGGGAACACGGACCCTCCAAAGATTATGGGGTGAAGGATCAACAAAAATAAGGCATCAAAAAAAACATATTCGACAGGGGATCAAAAAATAGATATTCAAGCCACAAAAAAAAACTGGAACCCCTGGTTTTCTATGGCCCTTGCAACAGTTTGGAAACGAAACCGCACATTTCTGTGGTATTTGCAGCGCTTTGGAAGTGGAACCTCGCGGTGATGACAGTGGAATTCCCCATTGATTCTTGGTAAATTCCTGCTGCTGGAATCCTCAAATTGTTTTTTGCGCACTTTATTTCTGGTGTTAGCCCAAATCGAATCGTTGAATACATCTTGATTCATCGATTGATGTCCATTGAATGTGGGTAAAATCACATGATTCTGGTTTAACCAAGTTAATCCTCCATTTACTGCGGAGAGTTTCTACCTGGGTCTTGGTTTTCACCAATTTGATTGCCACTACTACTTCAAGTTTATGCTAACGGGTGCCAAACCGTACGTGTAGTTACACACATTTTCGACATGGGGTGGGGTGGGGTGGGGTGGGGATGTTAACGTTCGTTAGCAGTTGAACACGCCACGCATGCGACGCTGAGCATGTGGTGAGGTGGAGATGTGTACGTTCGGTTGAAGTTGAACACGCCACTGCTGCTACGCTGATCATGGGGTGGGGTGGGGTGGGGACGTTAACGTTCGTTAGCATTTGAACACGCCACGCATGCTACGCTGAGCATGTGGTGGGGTGGAGATGTGAACGTTCGGTTGAAGTTGAACACGCCACTGCTGCTACGCTGATCATGGGGTGGGGATGGGGTGGGGTGGGGTGGGGATGTTCACGTTCGTTAGCATTTGAACACGCCACGCATGCTACGCTGAGCATGTGGTGGGGTGGAGATGTGAACGTTCGGTTGAAGTTGAACACGCCACTGCTGCTACGCTGATCATGGGGTGGGGTGGGGTGGGGATGTTAACGTTCGTTAGCATTTGAACACGCCACGCATGCTACGCTGAGCATGTGGTGGGGTGGAGATGTGAACGTTCGGTTGAAGTTGAACACGCCACTGCTGCTACGCTGATCATGGGGTGGGGATGGGGTGGGGTGGGGTGGGGATGTTCACGTTCGTTAGCATTTGAACACGCCACGCATGCTACGCTGAGCATGTGGTGGGGTGGAGATGTGAACGTTCGGTTGAAGTTGAACACGCCACTGCTGCTACGCTGATCATGGGGTGGGGATGGGGTGGGGTGGGGTGGGGATGTTAACGTTCGTTAGCATTTGAACACGCCACGCATGCTACGCTGAGCATGTGGTGGGGTGGAGATGTGAACGTTCGGTTGAAGTTGAACACGCCACTGCTGCTACGCTGATCATGGGATGGGGTGGGGTGGGGATGTTCACGTTCGTTAGCATTTGAAAACGCCACGCATGCTACGCTGAGCATGTGGTGGGGTGGAGATGTGAACGTTCGGTTGAAGTTGGCTGCTACGCTGAGCATGTGGTGGGGTGGAGATGTGAACGTTCGGTTGAAGTTGAACACGCCACTGCTGCTACGCTGATCATGGGGTGGGGATGGGGTGGGGTGGGGTGGGGATGTTCACGTTCGTTAGCATTTGAACACGCCACGCATGCTACGCTGAGCATGTGGTGGGGTGGAGATGTGAACGTTCGGTTGAAGTTGAACACGCCACTGCTGCTACGCTGATCATGGGGTGGGGTGGGGTGGGGATGTTAACGTTCGTTAGCATTTGAACACGCCACGCATGCGACGCTGAGCATGTGGTGGGGTGGAGATGTGAACGTTCGGTTGAAGTTGAACACGCCACTGCTGCTACGCTGATCATGGGGTGGGGATGGGGTGGGGTGGGGTGGGGATGTTCACGTTCGTTAGCATTTGAACACGCCACGCATGCTACGCTGAGCATGTGGTGGGGTGGAGATGTGAACGTTCGGTTGAAGTTGAACACGCCACTGCTGCTACGCTGATCATGGGGTGGGGATGGGGTGGGGTGGGGATGTCAACGTATATCGTGTGTTCTCGTTACCTGTTTTGAGGAGTGCATCATAATAATTTATAATGGTTGTCATACTTCTGTTGATAGTGTCTTTCACCACGGTAACGATAAAGTTCATCCCAATGGTGATAAAAATCACCCTCTAATTTCATATGTTGGTCATTATTGGATATGCTTGGTATGATAGCGATCTTTCATATCGTGAGGATAATAACTCATCAAATCACTAGTCAGTGAGGTCTACATGCACAATGATCAATGAAAGTGGCAAGGCAAAAAAGGTCCGAAATTTGTGCTGTAAGGATTGCAAAATCAAAGAAAAATGACCTTTTTTGGGAACATTTTTTTCCTGATCAGAAGGCCACGAAACACTGAAAGGGTTGTCATTTTTTTCAGCATGTTGATGCGCCTACACGCGCGATTCCGCACCCGGCGGGAAGTTTATGCTAGCGGGGGGGAAAACCGGCCAATAATTTCTTCATTTTTATGTGCCCGTGACAAGGAAAACAACTACACCCTGGAATTCCGTGCGTCATTTCCGTTTTTCCTGTTTTTCAAGCGCAACAAATGTATATCAACATAAACATCACCATCTTCCAACATTGAGAACATATGGGGGGGTGGGGGGGCATGTTTACGTTGGGTTCATGTTGCGTTGGAACGGCAACATCAACATATCAAAGAGTGTCAGCAGAATCGAGTTGACACGTGGTATGACGCATGTGGCTGCAAGGTCTTACCTTCTCACGGATGGAGCAAAGGCCTATCCAAGTCTAGCCAAAAAGTATGGCTTGAAGGATGAGGAAGTGAACCATGCTGGTGGCCAATAAATTATGACTTTTCATGTTGAAAGTCTCGTCCGGTGAGCCCCCCGCACGGAAGTTTATGGGCTGAATCTCCACTTATTCATGCCTGAAATCCCAATTGATTGCTAGTGCTTTACAACATGTTTACCAGTTGAACCCCTCGCGTTTCACATTTTGGAATTTGGCATTTATTTTATATATACATATATATAGATATATAAACTATTAAATAAATAATATATATATATATAACATATATTATCAAACCAGTATGAACCTCCATGTTTCATGTATTTTTCATATATTTTCCTCCATGAACCCCCCATTGTTGGAAAGCGACTTGCGACAGCGATCGCCATGGCCTGTGGCGGGCACCTCGCACATCGCCACAGTTCGCAGCTTCGACAGCTGCGCTTTCAGTCTGCTGGTCACATCGGGTAAGGCCTCGGCCAGGCCAGGCTGGACCGGATGTAATGTATATGTAATGTTATATGTAATGTACATGTAATGTACATGTAATGTATATGTAATGTAAATGCAATGAATGTGCAATGTATATGTAATGTATGTGCAATGTATATGTAATGTATATGTAGTATGTACATATTATGAACACACATGTATAAATATATATATATACAAATAACATATATATATATATATAATCCCCCTTCGAATTGAGTCATTACCCCGTACTCCCTGATTCTATAGGTATAAAACGGGGAGTACCCCCCCCCCCTAGAATCTACAAACCTGATCAAAGATCAAAACGGCCCTCTATAGAATGTAGGGGTACGGGGTACTGACTTAATGCCACATGTTTGTGGAACCCCCCTCTATAGAATCAAACCCACCATGTTCTGACATTTCTCAAGGGGTCACTTGCACATGTCCCAAATTTGGTTTGTGAACCCTATAGGGGGGGAGGCGTACTCCAGCAGAATGGGGTTGAAGCCTTTAAGAAGGCAGAATACACGCCGTTTTTCTCAGTGTTGAATCAAATTACGTTTCGCGACATGGTTTTTAAAGTCCTTTGAAGACAACAAGCGTGCAATTTGGGAAGGAAAAAGGATTGGTTCTTTGTCCTACTGTTCCTGGAACCCTATGGAAACAGACTAAAATTATTTAAAGTAATACCTTTAAATCATCTAAACACTCAGTTTTGAACCGCTCAAGGGTACCCTGCAGTCGTACGGGCTATGTTACACTTCTCAGATTTGTGCGTGTCATCCTTGCCCATGAAAAACTCACTCCGGTTGCCTTTCGCTCTGCGCCACCGGGTGTCATGGGAGACCGTCTTTGCACTTTCTGAGCTCTACGTACGCACGCTGCTCACGACCATGCAGTAGATGGTTGCAGCCATGCGCATGGAAACATTGGCCAGCCTTTGTGGCAACTACGGTCTCTGGAGTACGCACCTGCTGCATCTCACGTCGCAGCGAAGCGACATGCTCCTCAGCAGCTGCCAGCTTCTTCTTCATCTCCACCATCTCAAAGGACTGCTTGTCGATGATCGCCATCAGCTTCTCAGGGGAGGTTGATGATGGTCGTTTTGGATGGTTGTCAAAGATGCCAGGTGTCTTGTTCCCTTTTGAGCCAGATGGCTTTTCTGATTGTGCCTGTTTCAGCGCCATGTTCTCGGCCTTCAGCTTCTCGATCTCGGTCTTCAGCTCCTCGATCTCGGCCTTGTCCGCCTCTGATTGACGGTGATTCGTCTCCACCTGACTGTTGAGGTCGGCCAAGTGATGATTCACTTGGTCCTTGTAGTAGTTGGCCGCATCGTTGGCTGAATCATTGGCTCTCTTGTAGCCTCGAAGTGTCGTCTCCAAATCTTCGATCTGTGCGGCATAGGTGTCAGCCTTCTTCTTGTAGTGGTCGGACTTGAGCTCCCACTCATCTCTGTCGGCTGAAGCTGCATCTCGGTTCTTCTCGCTCAGATCCAGTCGTTGTTGGAGATGGGTGCTCACTGACCAGCTCCTCCTGCATGCATCGGTTTCTTGCGGCATAGTCACTGGCACATTGCTCCCAAGACTGTGCCTCCCTCTTCTTGTCTGCCAGCTCTTCTGAAGCTTCTTCATAAAGTCGTTTCCGATGGTTTGCTGTCCGTCGGAGTTCGGCAGCTTCATCAACATCCATGGGCTGCGGTCCATCATCGTCTGGCAGCTCGATCTTGACCTTGGTCTTCAGGAAGAGGATGCCATAGAGCCTGTTCTTGATGTAGTCCACAAAATCGCGGGCACACCGCTCGAAGCAAAGAGACATCACCACGACCACAAAGATCATCACGTAGACCCCAAAGTACGTGGTGTAGTTCGGCACCGAACAAGACGTCATGGCCGGTGCCAGGTCGTAGGTGACAGGTTCACCGTGGGGCGCTTGAGCCATCGTGCCCACTGCAAACATAAATGCCACCATAATCTTCTAACTGAAGGTTGATGGAAACATGCCCAAGAGAATGGAGGCGTGTCCCACCTTTACCTGTTTCTTTCCAGCCTTCACCTCCTCAAAGATTTCATCATCATCTTTCATCAAATCATGTTCAACGTATTAATGTACTGCAGGAAGTGTATGGCTGGTCACTGGATGGTTTGGCTTGTTGTGAAAACGAACTGTTCCCGTAGTCAGAAGATTGAGCATGCTGTCATGAACCATTGGCTTTGTCAAGGAGTCACTGGTCATGCATTGTGTTGGAACCAATGTCAAGAGGCGCATACGACCAGACAGGCGGCACTCTTTTAGACTCAGGATGTACAGTCTCTGTGACTTGTCCTGTGGCAGAGTGCGCAAGCCAGTGGTGAGCTCGAAGACGTCGCGGCAGTCGCCGTAGAAGTCGATGGGCAGCCGCGGATCTCCTTCTTCTTGAACTTGGATTAGCTCCTTGATGGAAGGTTGAGGTTGGGTGATGAAATTCTGCCAGTCGCACCATCACCAAGGTGCTGGCTTCCATGCCTCCCACCATTGACAAAGTCTCTGCATGACTTGTAGAGTAGGAAATTCTCTTCGCCTTGGAGCCTGAAGCATGTAGAACATGAAGTGTCCCACCATGTTGATCCACCGTGCCTTCTCCATAGCCATCCTTGAACTCCACCTCGTTCGGCATGTTGGTGCCGTAGAACTTGTCCTCCGCCAAACCGATGATCAGACCTTCTTGTGCATAGCTTCTGCCCTTTGATGCTGCTGATGCATCGTGAATGCACATGAGACGCACATTGGGGTTCTCCATGATGCGGTAGTGAAGGCCCACGTCGGCGTAGTCGCGGATCTTGATGAGGATGGAGTTGGCCTGCTTGATGTCCTTGACTTCTGCAGTGGTCACTCGGCTCTGGAGAACCGACACGTCAGCGATCACGTCCAGTCGAGTTGCAGTGATCCATAGAAGGGCTCCCAAAATGGAACGAAACGTAGAGGTCTCTTCCTTGGTGAGCTTGGAGGATTCATCACGCTGAGGAACTGCAACGAGTTTCAGTTTCATCGCAAAGTCACGTTGATGGATCTTGTACCCGGCAGGGGTTCTCTCATAGCGGCAGCCACAGTGGTCGAAAGGAAGTTTCTGGCGGCTCACCTTCTTGAAGTGCTTGACCATGTTGTCAGCCATGCCATCCATCCAAGATGTATAGTTCCAGTCATTTCGATGTCGTCCACATGGGTTGTTGCCATCGCGGTCAAAGAAGAGTCCTTCTCCTCCCAAAGAAAGGTGCAGTCATCCAGGTGGGATCCAATGCCTCATTGAGCTTTGATGAATTGATGAAGACAAAGTTGCCAAGCAAGAGGTGCATCGTTGAGGCCGTAGACTGGCTTCGTGCACACAAGAGGCCGTACTGGGTTGCCGTCACCTCGTCCATGCCAGCAAAATCGCTGCTCAATTCACTCAAATGTCTGAAGACGTTCAAAGGGGGCAAGATCACCACCACTCGATGAGGAGCGTCAACTCCAAGCTGCTTCAGGGTCTTCTGGATCTCGGCAAAAGAGAAGCCCTTGAGAAAGGCACCTGCGATGTCAATGCTCTCGACAGTGTGCTGTTTCTTCCTGGCAGCATGGGAAATCAGCAGCCTCTGGGACAAACGTGTTGCCGTAGTGGAACGAGTCGTGAGGAGGTCCTTCTGCTGGCCCAGGAAGCCCCGAGCACAAAGTCTGGATTTCATCTTGACCGACTTGTCTGGGTATCGTTTCCACTTCCGTACCCATCGAGCATCGATGATGACCATGTCTGATGTGAACTGGTCGCCGTGGGTCTTCTTGAAGGCTCGTTCTTCGACAAACTGTCGAATCTCAGCTCGGTCAGCTTCCTCAATCTTGGGCCACATCTCAGGCGTGATGTTCTCCTCCGTCACATTGTCTGTCTCCTCGTCAACCTTGAAGATCTGTGCTGTGCGGAGGCAAGCTGAGGCAGGACTGCTGAGCTTGTAGCTGATCTGGAAGAGATGCGAGCTGGTTCGTTGTCGATGTTGATACTCCTGGTTCATGGCGTTCCGGACAGATGCGAGCATGATGTCATAGCCATGTCGCCAGTCCTCGGAGAAATCCAGGATGATCTTGTTTCGAGTGTTGTTGATGTAGTAGGTCTGGAGAAAGGCAATGTCCTTCTTCATCATGGCAATCTTCTCCTTCTTCTTCTCAGGGTTGTTGTTGGTGCCGGCTTCAGAGGTGTCCCTCTTCTTCTGGACATTGTCTGTTTCCATTTCCCCTACATCTGGTTGTGGCAAGGAATGAGGTTGCTGTGGTTGCACTGGAACAGGTTGATGTCCTGATGGTTGGTTCTTGGGCTTCGGCTCGAAGTGTGCTTCTCCACCAGGAAGGTAGTAGTAGAAGTAAATGATGCATATCTCTTCGCGAGAGTAGTTGGAGACCTTCTTCATGCGCAGGTGGTTGGAGTTCTTGTGCTCTTGCACTGAAAAGGGTTTTCCACCTTGCAGCCAAGTGATGAGCTTGCCGACGGTGTTGTTCGGAGGCTTGAAGGTGCGAAGTGCTCGACCCATGATGACTCCATGCAAAGGCATCTTTGTCATGGCCTTGGAGACGTTCTCAGCCCATTCCATCACATTCTTTGTGGCTGGAGTTTCTTTTTGGTGTCTTCACCCAAGCGCCATCTTGTCCACGACGAATCCAGCCAACAATGTAGGATTTGTAGTCGGAGAGGCCTTCCACATACTTCATCAAGTTGCGTAGATCTTGTTCAGCTGTTGGGCTGGTTCGCTCGAAATGGTAGATGCCCTTGTAGGGTCGGATGAACCTGAGAGCAACCAGATATGGTTTGCCCTGGTACTGCAAGACTGCGGTACCGCTGTCCTGATTGCATTAATTGGATAGCTTAAAGATGACACATGCACACCCAAAGCCTGCCAAGCTCACATGTACTAATACAGCCTGGTGTAGAAATGATTAGAAATGTACATACAGGCTGGTGTTTGTTTCACAGAATTTATGCCTCTCTGTAAGTCTTTTGGAATGGAATGGAATGGAAGATAGAAGATGTGGTCAATGCTACGTTTCACCCTGTCAGTCGGTTGGATAGACTACTACGGACCCCCAATTTCAGGGCTGGAGTCTTGCAACCCTGTGGCAATCACTCAACCACCTGGCCTGGCAGGGGAGAAATAAAAAGGAACATGCCCAGACAGAGGGGATCAAATGATCCTCAAAACTAGACGTGTTTTGCTGGCTACTTTTCTGAGAGAGGTTTTTTCCGTACAATCAATGTAGCTGAGCATGTCTTGAAAAGAGGGAACCAGTGCAAGCACAAACTTGGTCCTTTTTGGTTTGACATTGGATGTCAATAATCTTGGGCCATGGCTGGAAAGGGAGTGCCACGACTACCCAAGCATGTATGTAAAGTATAAAGCATCGGGCTTTCTTGAGTTTCCCTTCGACCAACAGTTTAACATATTTCATCATATTTCAACCATCTCCGAACTCCAAGATCACGTGACCACATGTCTTAACTTATGCAAATTCTATAACTATGACTATAACACTATTAAAAAATATATATATGATTACAGCTGTACCCAAAGGAACTACTTCAGTGGCTGAAGACAGCCTCAAATTCCAGCAGTTGCTCCCAGGCACCATTTTGGCGTCATCATCTTCGAGCTCAGGCACCTGAGTCCATGGAGCTAGCTTTGGAGTTAATAGGGGTATAACTAGATTGTAGATTAGTGGTGACACACATATATATATGTATAAATAATTAAATATACACATACATATAGTTCTATTATAAGTATGAACATGTATGATATGATGTGTATATATATATAACAACAAGGAATATGCTATTATGGGGTGATTTCATAGATATCTATAGATTATAGCACAACGGATACCAACGATCAATAGCTGTTCTTCCCTGCAAAAATGGCGATTTCTCGGTCAATCTGAGTCAGATGGGTCGCTGATCCAAGTAGTTTGATGGAAGTTCAATCACCACAAATGGTAACCATGGGTATTTACTGCCATGATATCATGGAATCTAAATCCATCTCCTGCGGCCATTGGGATATATTGTCGGTACTAAAGGATACTAAAGGATACTAAAGGGTAAATATATAATATTGGGATAGCCAAATGAGAATAATGAAACTCTGTGGTTCGCAGGCCCTTGAAATCTAGCAGAAATTTCAGTGGAAACCAGACATGGCTGTGGTTCAGCACCGAACTGGGATGTGGGAAGGATAATCTTCGAAATGTTGACTGAAGACTGAAGACTTGGTTTGAAGGAAACAAATGAGTGCCAGACCATATCTGGAAGGTGTTCAACATGCTTTCCCTTTACATCACTGTTTAGTTTCCCTGAAAGGCACCCAGTGCATTGAACACGAGTAAAGAACGGCAGCAAATACATCTTGACAGACGTGCCAGCTGACAGCCCAATTTCCAAGCCAAGATGCCATGAGGTATCCATTCTTAACTTCCAGATTGTTCAAGAAATCTTTGGCTTCAGAAGATCCTTCACCTTTACCTGGCGAAGGACTACTTCCATAGACATTTGTGCGTGAAAGCGCTCATTGGTGCGGGTGAAATCCCACTGCCGGTGAAATCCCACAGCGAAATGAGGTTGGCTGGGTGCCCCTGCTGCCGCTTTCATATACCTGGATTATTAACCTGTTCCCTTGGGGTCAATCACTACTGCTGTGCTACAGTACTTCCCCCAAGGATGATAAGTGCCCTTAAACCAAGGAGCGCAATGCCGGCAGCAATCGCGACAGTGCATCCAGCCCAGTTGGTCGTATGCTTGACTTGGCATTGTCCAACCTTGGAACCAACTTGTTCCACTTTATTCTTCAGACTTTGCTGGCAAAGGTTGGAAGGATCCAAAACAAACTTCTAGATTAAATGTGGTCTATTCTGGAACCAATGCACTTTGCTTTTGGCAACGCAAATGGCCACCAAATGCCATGTTCAAACTATCATTTCATATCCTTTCTGCATATCCATGCAGCTCTGAAAGAGGAGAAGGTAATTTCAAGTCTCACAAACTCTCCCTTGGTAATCACATGTAATCAAACCGTTAGTCAAAATCCAGACTTTGTGCGTGTTTGCCTGTTGAAATTGGGGACTTCCAGTTGCCATGTTTGATTCCCATAGGGTTTTTTCATGTTTTTTCATGTTTTTTCTCCTTTTCTGTAGATCAAATTCCAAGCCGTATCGATTTACGAATCATCTTTGGCTATCTTGGGTGGTTCCAAATGGCTATGTTCCCAGACAGCGCCCTGCACCGCATATGGCGCCAAGGAACAGAAACTGCGCGCAGGCCAAGTGCGCCGCCAGCTGCCCGCGGGGCCCTGCGGTGCGATCGTACCTGTGGCCAGCTGCTGGGGAATCTTGACCCCAAAAGACCCATTTGTCATGATACATAATAATATATAATAATATATAGTATGATATAGTATGATATAGTAGCATAAAATGGTGATATCATATTGGGGGTTAATATAGAATATCATATAGAATATAGAATATCACATCACATATCATATCATATTATGTTATATTATAGTCATTGAAATAAATAGCATTTAATTGTGGGGGATATAGTGGGGGATACAATGGGGGTGTCATGAAATATCATGCGAGTATGTTGATGGGGGTATGCAAAACCAACCATAATGGAGGTATAGTATAATATAGTAGAATGATGTAGAATCAACCAAGTACTACATACTGTAATGGGGGAAAAATGTGGTACATGAAACCAAACATAATGGGGATAGTAACCATTGGGCCTAGAACCAGCGACTGGTTGATTTGTTGGGGTAGGAAGAAACACAACGAAAAACTGCCAGCTTATGGGGTAAAGTACGTAGTTACGTAGTGAAAGCATGTGAAAGGGACAAAATAATTGGCCAACGGATTTCCAACATATGGATGTGCTGAAACCCTGTCAGATGGATCATACACGGGTTTTGAGGTTGAAAACATCCATCCATTTATAAGATGTTGTAAGGTTGTATGGTTGGGAAATTTGGTGCAGGAATGGGTTGGGATTTTACCCCAATGTGTGGCTGTCACCTGGATCAAAGCATTTCTCCCACATGGCCTGTAGTCATCGACGTCAGTGACAATGGCCTTATCTGCACCTTAGTGGATGAACATGACTTTCCAGGATGTTCATTGTAAAGTGCCATCATTGATACTGTTTTGTAGAGTTTTTTTGGATATGTTCATGATACAACCTCTTGCAATCATGGGTCAATCAGGATATTCAGCAGCATTCATCTGTGAAGGCAAAACAAAGAAGGCTCCAGCGTTCTCCTTGTTCTGGATCTCCTTTTGCGTCAAAACGTGCTGGTTCTCCGCAAGAGGATGAGAAGAACCAGTCGTGACTGAACAGCATGACCCCCAAACAACAAGGCCTCATGAAGGGGTCAGCCACACCATCAACACCTATTAGGGGAAGGGGGGGAATTGAGAGCGCCATCCACATGACGCACCAGCAGGAAATGGACCTTGGATCGAAGCAATCAAACCCAACTGCCTTGGAACCACCACCATCAAGCTGTCCATTGCAGGGTGTATGGCATGGCTCTGTTCTGATGGTGTATTCCACTAGCAATGCAATATCAGTACAGTATAAATTAGTCCCTATCAGTTTTGGGACTATCACAGCTAAGCATCCCCAAACCACATGGTATACACAGGATGTTCAGGTTACTTCGGTTCTTTCCCCTAAAAAATCCCCTCACTGGCCACCTTGCTGTTACCATGCCTTGATTACCCCTTGATCATCCCTTGTAGCCCTTACAGCACAATCCTCCTGAATCAACCCTTTGCTGAGTCTCAATCATTGCGGGTAGCTAGTGATGCAAACAAACCAAACAAAACAAAACTTGATCATATCCGAAACAAAAAATCAGCTTTTTAGTATTCAGTTGTTGATATTACCGCAATTCTATGCCTGGTGCTAGCAGTTTTGTTCCCAAGCACCAGCTCCATTGGGACTCCTCCATAATTTCGCTGCTTGTCACGGACAGCACGTGTGACAAAAACGCGGCAGTGCAATCGGGCAGTTGTCCCAAAGGTCGCCTCATTCAGAGGGGATTCACCATGATTCACCATGACGTGTCGCTATCCGTGGAGTCAAGGTGACCCTTGTCATTCCAATGGGTCCAGGTTAGACCCCTGAATCCAATGGTTTATGATTGGTATCCTCCATATCCAGGTGAAATATGGTTAAATGAACATACCTCATCATACTTCCCCAACAAGGCCATGTGGGGATACTTAATGATACTTACCCTTATCAACCATAATCTCCAGTGTCTTCGTTTTTAAGTGACATTTCCCCAACGTCGAAAAACACCAACGCGGCAGTCCAGTGGCACCAGCAACTGCCCAAGTACACGCCCAGAAGAGGAAGACAAGCGACCCGAGGAGGGGTCAAAGCCTCGGTTTTGGACCAATGCACAAACAAACTCTGCGTAAAATATTGTAAAACCCATAGGATCCATGTATGGTGTATATATATATATACTAACATTGGGGGTATATTGATGGTAAATGTTACCATATATAGCATACATGGATCCTATGGGTATTGTAAAATATTGTAAAACAATGGCTATGGTAAACTACAAGAAAACCGTTGTAAGTCACTTTTGGCCGCAAAATCAAACTGTGCAAGGCAGAGCAGCGCGCCTTTTGATCCTAAAAGAGCCTAGCAGTCAAGCTAGTTGAGTTGTGGTGCACACTGATAAGAACAGATACTTCACCTGTCCAGCATGTCACAGTCATGTACATGAACCCTTTTGCACTCCCCCCACGACTTCGTCGTGTATAAAAAGGAAGTTTTCGTGCCTTGTGTTCGGAAGGCTCTTTACAGGGCTCAAGGCTCTAAAAGAAATTGGATTTGCCAGTGACGCCAGGTGGTTGTTAGGCCCCACTGGTCTTAAAGAGTGAAAAACTACAGTGCGTAAAGACTCGCACCTTTTGGAATCAACCTCGGCACGTAAAGACTCATGCCTCAGCTGACTTGTTGGCAGTAAAGACCCTGCCAAAGAAAAAATGTCCGGCCCTCAAAAGAGCATCTTGTCAAAATTGCGCTCCACCTGGATCATGCCGTAGAGCTCGAAGTCACTGACAGGGCCGGTGAATCGGATCTCACCGTCACCCTATCGGCAGCCTCTTCACGGCGCTCCACATAAACATTTGTGGAACTCGCTGCAGCTTTCGATGTTGTCGTTGGCGGACGCAACACCGGTCGCAGACCCAAGTCTGCTGCAGCTTTGGCTGGTTGAACTCCTCGTTCTGCTCGAAGTTCGCCAGTCATCCGCAACATATGGGATAACGTCGCCCTCTGACCAGGGTTTCCCATCATCTGCTGTTGTGGTGGCTGCAGACTGCCACCTTCCTTGATCACCACCATATCCTGCCGGACCTTGTGGTCTTTGCTGCATCGGCGCAGCCATTGGTGGTTGCCCTTGTAGAGGTCCAGGCACATAGTTCGGAGCTGCCCTCGCCATCGCCTTGGCCGGAGGTGGGCCCATTGGAGGTGGTCCCGCTCTCACCTGAGGTGGTGGGCCCGCTGGTGGTGGACCTGGCATTGCATGTTGTGCTGGAACTGCTGGTGGTTTGGCCATGCGGTTCATCCACTCCTGCATGTTCTGTCTTTGAAACCAAGCCTGAGGTGGCGGTTTCCTTCCAGGTTGAACCATCCCGTGCTCAAACGGAACCCCTGGGTCAGCCTCCTCCTCCGTGCTTTCTCTGGTCAGCCCATTCTTCGGCACAGCCACCACATTTCCTTGGAGCGCAAGCGAATGCGTCACCCCAGGAACCACTGGCCGGCGAAGCATCAAGCCCACCTGCGCGAAGTCCATCTCCACCTGCAAGCCATTGAGCACACCATATCTGTAGGTCTGCATGGATCCAACCCAACTGGTTTGATCCCACTGGACCCAACGTCCATACGTCAAAGGGATTGTTTGGCCCTGCATCAGCGCTGTCATCACCTGCTGTACATGCTGCGCTGGCGGTGCTGGTGCCATGCCAAAACTTGCCTTTGCCCGCATCTGTTGCCCCAAACTTCCTGGGACCATCGGCGCCATCTCATGCTCCGGGTCGTTGCGCACCACCCTTGAAGGGCGCGCATTTCCAACCTCTGTGTCCTGCTCCACATTGACCTCTTCTTCAACGTTCTCTGGCTCTGCGTTGCACCACCCTTGAAGGGCGCACAATTCCAACCTCTGTGTCCTGCTCCACATTGACCTCTTCTTCAACGTTCTCTGGCTCTGCGTTGACCTCTTCCTCAACATTCGCTGGGTCACCCGCAGTGGTCGAAGTGATTGCCACCTCGGTTGCTGTGGTAGCTGCTGGTCGATCTGTAGCAGGTTCTTCGGCTCCACCATCATCACCTCCACCATCATCTCCATCGTCGCCCTCGTCCTCTTCAGGGATGACCTCCATGTCATTCTCAGAGGCCTCTTCCTCCGCAGTCTCGCTGCCATCTTCATGCAAACCATCTGCCACAGGCTCCAAGGCTTCACTGCCCTTTGCCTTGCCCTTCGCTGCGTAGTGGGCCTGCAGCTCGCCAGTAGTGGCTGGTTTGCCTTTTCCAAGTCGTGCTACCGAGGTGCGACTTTTACTGCTGCTGCTGCCAGCTTGGCCTGGGGTGGTGCCGCTTTCCGTCATCTCCTGAACATCCGCAGCGTAGTCCACCGCTGCTGTAGCTGCCTCCACCGCCAGAGCCACCTCATTGGAGTCCTCGCTGGTGACATTCACCTGGAAGAAGATTTTTTTTGTATAGGGGGCTTCTGTTAATGCAAAGGTTCCAAAAAAAATGGGATTTCAATTTGGGGATATTTGACTTAGTGGTATGCTATGGTTTTGTTCTATTTGTTTCTTTATCTTTGGTTTACTTGTTTTCAGCATTATTTTGCCCTATCTGTATCTCCTCTTTATTTCTTGGTTTCGAATCTGTTGTATTTTTCATTTCTTCTCTTACCTCATTCTGTTTCATTCTGATTTTTTTCTAGGGTTGAGTGTATATTATGTGTATATATAATATTAATTATATATATATACATAAAAACACACTATATATGTTGTTTGTATTCTGGATTGTTTTCTCTCATCCTTAGGCTTACTGCTATGATAAATTATGTTCTTTGCTCCTGTGTTCTTTGCTATATTTTGTGTTGCTTTCTGGTATTTTTATGTGCAATGTTTTTTTTATTTGTGCATATTTCTCTTATTTTGTTGTTTGGATTTGCATAACTACTAGTCGTTGGGTATCTTCATTTTTCCATGGTTGTAGTTGCTTTTTCTTTTGCACGTTCTAGGTTTGCGTGGCTTGGTTTGTTGTTTTGTTCGTTGATTTCTGGTGGTGTCTCTGTTTTTTAATGTCAAATTTCAATGCAATGCTGTTAAAATGTCGAGACTGTATGTATGTCTAACTGTCTGTCTATCTATCTATCTACCTATCTATCTATCTATCTATCTATCTGTCTACCTATTTATCTATCTACCTATCTATGCATGTAGGTATGTATGTATGTATGTATGTATGTATGTAGGTATGTATGTATGTATGTATGTATGTATGTATGTATGTAGGTATGTATGTATGTAGGTATGTATGTATGCATAATGTAATGTAATGTCATGTCATGTCATGTCATGCCATGTATGTAATGTATTATGTTTGCATGTATGCATGTATGCATGCATCATGTATCTGTATCTATGATGATGCTGGGGCACATGAGACTGCCATGGGTGTAGGGGAGATGGCAGCCGGAGCCAGCAGGGCGCAAGAGAGCCAAGTGAGGAGAAAGATCCTGGGTGGGTGGCGTAGGGAAGGGCAAAGCATTTGGGTGGAGCTGTAAGAATGATAAGAATGTTCAAGAGTAAGAATGTTCAAGATGTGGTGGGCCCAGACAAGTGCCTGTTTGTTTGCCCTAAACCTTGTTTTCTTTTTTGTAGGGGGTACCCATTGCAGCTATGGCAGGGCCAGGGCTGGGGGGAGGGAGGGCGATTCTCTTGGAGAATGGGGAGTGGGGGCTGTATGTAGGGAGATGGGCACAGTTGCATTGGGCTGGGGTCGCCGGGCCTGTTCACGCAGCAGCTGCTCAAAGCAAGCAGGCAAGCAAGGAGTCAAGAGTGGAGATGTGGAGATGTGGCATTTCCAATTGGGGGGTCGGTTCTGTTTCCACCCTGCACAGCAAAGAGGCTAAAGATAGCAAAGTCTTGTTTTATTTTTGGTTTTTGGACTGGGTTCACCTGGGTTTTTCCAGGGAAAAGTGGTTTTAGGCACACCGGTTCTGTTTCCACCCTTATTTCAGAACCGCATTTCGGAACCGGTCTTGGCCCCATTTTTGCAGGGGTTTCGGGTAAAAGTCTTGTTTCGCGCGGTGAGGCACCACCAAAAGTCTGGTTTCTGGTTTTCTGGTTTTTGGGGCGTTCTTTAGCTAATCATAGGGTATATGTTCAATCTGTTTATGGTTGGACTATGATGTTGCAAGATTCGAACTGAACCATATTCAACACCATGAATCTCACCATCGATGAAATTATGATGTTTGCCCGTGGGGGGGCAGGACGGGCAAAAAAAAAACACACACAGACAGACAACATGTTTGCCTATATTTGCAAAACAGCAACAATAACCACCACCACAACAACAACATCAACAACAGGCATATGGTTCAAAATAACAGAGTAGTTTAGTGACTCCTGTGCTTGTCAACGCCCTTCAGCCAGGCCATGCCGGGCAGGGTCTACCTGGTTCAATTGCGGTGGTTGTCCAATGGACCTCTTTGTGCTCATTGCCTTCGATTGCTGGAAAGAAGGGTTGGAAGAAATGAACGCCAAGAATCAGACACACAGACATGAAGTAGTTTAAATGGCCACCGTAGTTCTGGCACAAGCAAGCAGAAAAAGTGACTCTCACTTTCCGGTCCTGTGAGTCTCAGTGCAGCATGGCAGACAAGGCAGACCAACTTGGAGCCATCTTGACTGTGTTGCTGACCCATGGCGATTCAGAGACTGAGGGGAAGATTGCGACCTTGGAAGCAAACCTCAACAAGTGGTCAGAGGCTTTGGGGCACGATGTTCTGGAATACTTCACTTGGCCCCTTCCACCAGGAGCCATCCAGGAGAATGGGAACGTGAAGGTCCGTGAGGAGGCGTACTTGAACCAACAGCTGAGCATTTTTCCCTTTCTGGCTGGTCAGTTCAGGGTGAAAGCCTTTGACAAGTTGAAGGAGGAGATTCACAAGTCAGAGAAGGGCTTGGCTTGGAAGATCCATGTGATTGACCAGGTGAACCGTACGCTTATGGAGAGCGATTGTGGATTGCTTGCACCTATCGCCAATGAGATTTGGATTGCCACTCCAATGTATCCACATGACGTGGTCCGCAAATGGCGTGGGCCATTCAGCCTCCATGAAGATGGAATGTCCTTCCAGTACAACGTTACCGGGGTCTACTTGCAGCCAGCATTCACAGTTCAATTCGACCGACATCTACCAGGTGTGAGAGAGAGGTTGTGATTGGATGAATTTGCCCAATCAAATTTTGTTTTTCAACCTGCTTGGCTCAGCAAAGCAGAATCTGAACGATTAGCCTGGTGAGGTAAGAGAAAAAATCTTGCTGAAAATTAGAACTTGTTTTTTCTTGGGTACTCGGGGCTTTATTATATCAAGTGAGACTGAAATCTGATTTCGCCTTGGGAGGTGATGGGCGCTACATGACCAGGGCATTGCAAGGTGAAATCCTCAGAGTAGTGGATAGGGGCTGCCTCTTGAATTGAATTCATCCTGAATCCTTGGACCGTTAACTCTTTAAGTTTTGTTCACATTACCTTCACGTATTGTGTGAAATTTCATGTTTTTGTCTTCAGGTTGGACCTACAGATGGTTTTGGTGAGGCCACTTTCGGAATTGTTTCTCCGTTTTTTCATGCTTCAATTCGAAAAGTCAGAAGAACTAGGCAGATTGGATCATATCTGGGGGAAGTCTAGATTCATTTCATGTTTTGTTGTATTTGAAAGATTCCATGCATTGCATACTCAGTCGGATTCACAACACCATGAAGAGACTAAAGCTTCTCATCGATGGAGCAGGGCAGGGTGGTAGAGATTGCTTGCCTCATAGTTATTCAATTGAGGTTGGCTTTTGCTGTGGACAAGATCTTCGCAGTCCACAGCCCTTCGCAAACACTGTTTGGACCTAAGGAGCACACAAGCTGTGTGTGTGTTGGGGTTCAGCATCAGAAACAACACCTTCAAAGAAATAAATTGAAGAGGCATATTTTCTTACAAAACAATCGTCCAGCTAAGAAAAACTGTTGATTTGGAGTTCTTAGCCGATCCACTTCTGATGCTGGCCATAGGTGATTTGTCGCTTGGTTGTGCCAGGGCCTGAGAATGTTTGATTTTGCATACCAACCGTCACCGATAAAATTTCCCATAGATGCTTTAAAAATGAAAAAGTTGGTGTTTTCCTGTTGGCTTCCCAAAAAACACTGAAAAAGGAATCACCACCTCCCCATTAAGATTTCAACAGGACAATTGCTGGGTAAAAGGGAGCTTAAAGATTTCAGGAATTTGGATGAATCCTGCCCAATACATTCCAATTTTTGTTGACCTAAATCCACATGCTGTGGCACAAACCCAACAATGACAAAGGAGTTGTTTGAAATTTGGCACCTACCTATATATATATATATGGTGATATATAGATCTGTAGACATGAATATATAGACAATAGATATATAGATATAGACATATATATATATAGGTACATACATATATATATATAGGTACATACATATATATATATACATATGCTATGCTTCAGCTTGGCCAAGGCGTCTGACCTGTGGGCTTTCTTGCCTGTGATGCCCTGAGTTTCGGGCCGAGGGTTTCTCACACACCACATATTTTATACATGCCTAAAAAATGAGGAAAGGATAAATTGATGTTTCTTGTGTGAAACATGTCGGCGCATACAATGAGGCGTTTTGGCCCACACAGTGAACTGATTACTTACCTGCCATGAGCAGCATGCCTTTTGAAGGGCTAGGTATGCCTGAGTCTCCTGCAGCATTGCCCAGTGATGACGAAGGGATTACTATTGCCAATCTTATGGGGGTGCAGGCCAGGGCCACAGGGCCGAGCGCTACAAAGTGGGAGATTAATGTCCTTTTTGGGATGCCCCAGTTAATACCCAAATGAACATGTGCAAACTTGTCACAGCATTTTCTTCAGAATGCGATTTAAACTTGAAAGCCAACTCCTATGTCTGAAGTTATCGGGTAGCAATACTTAAAAAAAAACCGGAAACTTTCTGTCCCCACACTTGCCAGGATATTGGCGGAAGTCCGGTACAACTGCCTCCAGATGATGACAGCGATGGTCCAGATTTTGAACAGTTGGACTTGTGCGGCCCTCAAATTGAAGGCATCAAGTCAAATGCCTACATACATACATACATACATACATACAGACAGACATACATACATTACATACATACATAGATACATAGATACATACATACATACATACAGACATACAGACAGACAAACATGCATACAGACATACAGACATACAGACAGACAGACAGACAGACCAACATGCAGGCATGCAGGCATGCACACATACGGACATACGGACATATAGACACACAAAGACACAGACACACAGACTCACAGACAGACAGACAGGACAGGACAGGACAGGACAGGACAGGACAAGACAAGACAAGACAAGACAAGCAGACAGGCAGACATGCAGACAAGCAGACAGGCAGACAGGCAGACAGACGTACAGGCATACAGATATACAGACATACAGACATACAGACATACAGACATACATTCATACAGACATACATAAAAGCAGACAGCCAGACAGACGTGAAGGCACACAGATATACAGACATACATTCATACAGACATACAGACAGGCAGGCAAGCAAACAGACGTGAAGGCATACAGATATACAGACATACATTCACACGAACACACCTACACACATACATGCATAGATACATGCATGCATACAAACATGCATGCATACATACATGCAAGCATGCATACATACACACATACATACATTGCATTAGATTTACACTGGGTCACATGATGTTACGTTACTATAGATTACATACATAAACACCTACCAAAAATACACCAATACATAAATACATATAACACACAGACACATGTATATATATATATATACACGTGCATGTGGCTAAGCATGATCAATCCGACCAAGGTTTTCTTCCGACTGCTGTGCTCACAAGTGCACTGCCCGGGTGCTGGAAGATGACGATTTCACACTCAAGCGCCAAGAATGGCACAGTCTATTGAAAGAGAAGTCCACAGAGGATCAAGCGATTTTCATCTTCAACT
Organism: Cladocopium goreaui; assembly: GCA_947184155.2. Taxonomy (NCBI): domain Eukaryota; class Dinophyceae; order Suessiales; family Symbiodiniaceae; genus Cladocopium; species Cladocopium goreaui. The sequence continues at coordinate 34,094 of CAMXCT020003105.1, read as the reverse complement.
TCTTGAAACGTCTCCATGATACTCAACAGGAGCTTTCGTTTTTTAATCTATATGGCTCACTATTCTTGGACAGTATGGGATTATCCAATATTTGATTTCACGAACATTTTTGGGAACATGGGGTATCAGTATGTTTAACCCACACCATGTAGAATGCTGTTGCGCTCAGGACTTCTTACAGCAGAAAAATGTGTTTCTCGAAACACCGCCACAGAATTTCGGAAATGGTTGAGATCAGCTACATGCCAGCATAGGCTTAAAAAACAATAAGCCAATAAATATTATATATATACACTAGTATGCATATAAATATATATGTATATATACATACACATATACTATATATATATATATATATATGTTTTATCTTTTTCCTGGTTAGTTGATGACCAAAGGGGCCATATGATTCACAACCATTTCCACGGAGACCGGCCATTCTCTTCAGGAGTGTGGCACTGGGCGAGGGCCTTCGAGGCAATGGATCTTTCTTGGTGAAAATCTATGCGTCAAAGCTTTCAGGTCCATGACTGGGATTTCCAAGAAAGTCATGCTGAGGAACATGCACCTAGCCAAATCAGGAAATATGTTGATTGACATACATTTGTGTTTATCGTTAATCCCTGACAACGGACCTAGGTAGAGGGGTTCTTGTGTCATAGTTCTTCAAAATAACTTATGTACAAGAATGAGATGGTTGACATTCCCCCGACAGAAAGTCAAGGTGAAATATGATAATCATCAATGGGCCCTCTATTGGGTTCGAATTAATTACCACGCTGAGGAATCACATCAAGAACGGGCACACTGAACCACCGGGTGATGGTAGGCGCGAGAGGACCCTTCGTGACAGCCCTTCCCGTGATCATGTGCGAGCGTTTTTCCGTTGGCTTTACGATCATCTTGCGGAACCCCTCGCTGAAGGAGAGAACTTTGCAGAGTTTCTTAACATCAAAAACACCAAACCATCAAAATTTGAAATGCATACCCCCTAGGCATTTATATTTCACTGGCCTGCCTAGGTTGTCTTCAGAGGAGGGCGACAACCCTGCTAAGGATGACTATTTGGATTGGATCCGTAGGAAAAGCAACACAACGGACCCAGAGCCTGGGAGTTTGAAGGATTCCGATGTCACACCTGTCTCCGGGGCATGCATTGGGATCGCAACATCGGAAGTCCGGTTTCTTGTTGTAATATGGAGGACAACCATTTCATATTGCGCTTTTGTTTATGGCACTGATAGTAACCTTCAAAAGATCTATTAAAGCAGCATTTTCTAAGGTGGCTTCATCCTGTTACCATCCCCGAGCTCTATGACATGTACCAGACACATCATCAAGGTCAGAAAGTAGCTTCAGAGTCTGTGTTCCGACAAGAGTTCAAGAATTGGAAGACTGTATTGAAGATCAGGCACAATAGCCAGCATGCTCGCTGCACTACATGTGCCTTGATCAATACAAAACAACTATATACGCACATGCTGGAAGTATCTAGATGCTAGTACATATGTAAATACATTGGGTCCATGTGTATATGTAGAAATACACGTTTGAATCAGTATATGCATTTTCCTTAAACACATTTAAGATCTTATACGTATGTAATGTATGTGGTCTGTGTCTGTATGTACGGAAGGCTGGCCGGATGGATGGATGCATGGAAGGATGGATGAATGTATGGACGGATGGATGGAAGAATGTATGTATGTATGTATGGGTGAATGTATGGACGGATGGATGGAAGAATGTATGTATGGATGGATGCATGGAAGGATGATGGAAGGATGGAAGAATGTATGTATGTATGGATGCATGGATGGTAGATGAATGAATGTAAGTAAGTAAGTAAGTAAGTAAGTAAGCAAGCAAGCAAGCAAGTATGTATGAGTGTATGCATGCATGCATGCATGCATGCATGTATGGGTCAGTGGATGGATGGACGGATGGATGGACGGATGGATGTAACAAAAATGTATGTGTGTATGCAATGCATGTAATGTATCTGATCTATGTAATCTATGTGTGCATGTAAATATGTATGTAGGGATGGCTGGATGAATGGACTCTTGAATGTTATGTATGTATGTATGTATGTATGTATGATGCATAGATGGAAGAATGTTTGTAAGTATGAATGGATGCATGGATGGCAGATGAATGTATGTATGTAAAGATGGATGTACCCATGGGTGTATGTATGCATGCATGTTTGTAGTTGCATGGTTTAAATCAGTTACGTTTGTATAAACATGTTTTTTGAAGGAAGAAAACATAATACCCAAATTCCCACGGGCATCCTTCATCGGTATGTATTATTTATCAATGTCTATTTCTACCTTGTGTGCACAATCACCCATGATGGGCAAACGCTTCTACAAACATGTCAACACAGAGACATTCCTTTCAATCTTGATTGAGGTGCTCGCCTCTCTGAATGGAGGAAGAATGCCAAATCAACCGAAGACAGGAAAAAAGTAATGCAAGCCAAGGCTGACCATGTGGCAGGTGTCTTTGCCGATCGAGGATGCGCCAGGCGACTCATGTTGGCCTCAGAGAGTGCCGCCAGGGAGGACTTGCAACTCCCCAGGGACAAGTCCTGTCTATACATTAGTATAGATGGGATGGATCAGGTCTGGGACATACAAATAAAATCTGTTTCGATGTTGAAACTTGAGATTGGTTATAACTTAATAACTGTCATGCCCCCTTGGCAGGCAAAGTACAAGGTCCCACGAAACCTCAGCAGCAGCAAAGAATTTTCTACTGCATACAGACCATCCCTACATTTGGTGGGGGCAGTCTGTCATGGAGTTTGCGAAATATATTTCCTGTGTCATGCAGACTTGCGCAAAGACAGCAACCAGAACATATCTTTGCTATGTCTCTAAGCTCATGGATTCAGCGTTCGAATATTTTCCTCGATGGTCCCACTATGTGTTCCGAAGCAAACGTTCATTCCCAGCCCCAGCTATTCATCTGTTTTGGGCCTTCGTGCTTTCAACCCGCTCCATGGTCAGCTCAGGTCGGACACTGCAGATCACGAAGGAGATCCTGACCAAGAAGGGGCTTGAGCTCCCTCACCATGTGGCTTTCCAAGCCGACAACACATGTAGGGAGATGCGCAATTCCTGGACCTTTTTGTGGTCCAGTTGGCTGATAAGTCATGGGGTCATGCGCACAGTGGATGAGTTTTATTACAAAGTTGGCCATACACATAATGAATGTGATCAACGTTTCTGGGTCCTATCTTCAACGCTCTCTCGGGAGACTACCTTGCAATCACCAGAGGACTAATTGATTGACTAATTTTCCGGATTCAAAACCTAATGGCAACATGTCCATAACCTGTGTTCAAGTCCTTTATTACTTTCACTTATGGTTGAGGACCCCAACATGAATTTCTGAAGCAGCCTGTCGTGTTCTGCAGGAGTTCAGGGACACCATCCTCAAGGTTGCACCTGTCGCAGGCCGTGAGTTGCGGTGTGAGATTGTGGAAGACTTTTGGGATTGGCAAAGCTTCCTTGAACCTGCGAACGTGCACCTGACTGGGGTGACCATCCAGCACCAGATGGAATCTGTCAACCATGGTTTCCGGTTCATGAAGCGGTCAGACCTGAAGTTCTACAAGGGGAATGATCCTCATTTGCGTTTTTTTGGGTCGGGGACATCCAAGGAATCATTATCATGCGGTTTGTAACATTTACCTCTTCATAAGTCAATGTTTATCTAGAGTAATTAACTGGCGCTCTTGTTTCCTTCTTTGGAACTTAACACAGGGGTAAGACAAAGTCCAGCAAAAAAAATCGAGTTGAAGAGTCAGAAAGTTCAAATGTTACCCATTTGTTTCTTGGAACTCCCTCGTACCAAATCTGTCGTAACATAGGAAGACAACACTTTGAAACATATCTGAAGCTGTCTATGCTCAATCAACGAGACCCTCAAAACCTGTTTTTAGCCTGGCATCATAACTCAAGATGCCTCCTCCTGCAGCTATGGGACCCTTGTTTGATCACCTATGCAAAGTATGCTGGTTGGTCATTAGCCGTTCAAACAATCCTCAACAAATGAGGGAACGTTTCGAGCGCTCAAGAGAAGCAAGTAGGAACATTTGTGATACTCTGGGAATGAAACCCTTGACGAACCAGTTGATCAAGTGGTGGGAAATTGTGACGACCGTAATGTCGACTGAGAACAAAGCGGAATTTACTTATGTACCGTGGCAGAGCCTCAATCCTGCCACTCTTAGTCGCACAAGTCCACTATCAAGCCTTCAGCACCTTCCATTCATTGATGTGCTGACAGCAGATCTGGACGATGGCATCACCTTAATAGCTAGCATCGAGGACGGATTGGGGACTGAGGGCCTCAATGTTGAGGCGAAAACTTGGCTCCAGGATTTGCGCGAGACCATGACTGACATTTTCTCAGTCTGCAATATCTGAGTGAGGCTTCATCCCAAACTCAATTCTGATTGGTCTTTTTGAGCTCGCTTAACGTTAGTTTTTGTACTCAGCATGCAATCTGCAGGTCTGAGTTTCGACAATGGCAGCGCGATCAAAAAAAGCGACGCGACAACTAATCACGCCATTAATAAGAATATTATGTTTCCATAGCGCATCCCCGGCAAATGGATTGTTGAAAGATGTTTGATGGTTTTGTCTCAAACTTCAAGTTTCGGGAGCTGTTATCACTCATGGGCAAAAATGATGGGTCCCCACGCAGTCCCCCTTGATTTGGACGTCCTGAGGAACACTGGGAAGTTCAAGAGCTACCCGATCAGGATGCCTCTGAAGATGATGTGGTGCTACTTGTGAAACAATTCATGAACCACACCCATCTTTCCCAGCAACCTCTTGTCATTTTGAGTCGCAGCACTTTGGACCATATGCCACTGACAGGTCCCACAGGGGTTCTCCCAAGAAACCCCCTGACAGAGAAACTTGTAAAAGAGTATGAGAAAACTGCAAAACTCGTGGAGCAAGAACCCTGGAACTTGCACAAGGCGGCTGAATACCTGAGAACATGGACATCGGACAACCAAAACAATTCAGAAAAGGAACCTCCCAAGTTTCAGTTCGACATGATTTCTCATAGCGTCTTGAAGTCTGCATTGACCCCCGAGCATCAGCTTCTTCAGGAGTTTGCACCCGACCCGCCAAAAGCCGTCACAGTCGAACTTGGACCACCACCTGTCCCAAAGGCTAACAAGGCCAAACCAAAAGCAGCCCCAGCACCAAAACCCAAGGAGAAAGCAAAGGCAAAGGCTAAACCAGCAGGCAAGGCAGCAAGCAAGGCTAAGGCGAAGGTTAATGGCAAAGCAAAGTCTAAAGCGGAAGCGAAAGCCAAAGCAGCTGCCCGCCCAGAAGCTCCTGAAGATGATGCTCCTTTTGAACTTATTAAATATGTTTTTAGTTGCCAATTCTTTTTATCATATGATCTTGAAGGAAATGTAGGAGATATCAAACTTGACCCACAGTGAGCTCCCAGGATCAGGATCCTCCCAGGCCTGCTGCTCATCGAGGCCGCAAGCGCAAACCTCAAACAAAGTTGGGGTGCTCCAAGTGCAGGTGGACATCATGCACGCAATGCCGTGCACGATACGATGAGTACTTGCAACATGGTGGGGCAGCAAGTTGATTCCTGATCCAAAGGGAACCGGGAGTCATGTAGCGCCAACCGTACCATTGACAGAATGGTATTTATGTTAGTCTTCTCAAAGTGTGGCTCGGGGGGGGTCAATGAAACATACTATTTAATGATATTGAATATTTTTTTGTAGCTTGAGATTCCATGTGCACAACCATTGTCAAATCAACCCCGTTAAGATCTTTGACCCAGTGAGCCATGGGAGTGTCACTTTGAAGAAAGGCTTTCAAAGATTTCTGGGAACTTGCGGTGTGGAAACCTGACTCCATCCATTGCAACACCAGCAACAACAGCTATGATTGCACATCGCATCTAGTGCAGTTGCAGTTGCTGACCTATCTTTGTGGTAGATTATACAATATTATACATTGACACATAGTATCTAGTTCAATAGCAACGTCGACTTGTGCCAGTAACATTTGCGGTTCTAAGCTGGGAAACCGGACAGCAGCTGCCACCGTGCAGCAGCAGCTGCCAATCTCCACCTGCCAGCAGCCAGGACTCTAGTGGGTAGAGCAAAAACTCGATGCAATTTTGAATCCCTTTTTTGGCAATTGGGTATACCCTTTTGTTTGCACGATACTTGAAGGTTGAATCTTCAGTACTCAATGGGCCGGGGCAGTGAATGCCCAGTGCATCAACTCCCTTTCGGCAACCCCCACCGGCGACCAGCCAGGACAGTATGTTGTATGACAACTTGGAGGACATGGAGATGGAATCCATCGCGTCTTCCGGGGGACCACCTGCCTTGCCTAGCAGTGATTATTATCATGATGATGAGTCACTGTCAGACTCAGATCTGGAGCCTGCCTCAGATCCTGACCCTCTTGACGTGGCTGGAGACTTTTCTTTGACATATCAGAAATACATCACCAGTGGCACCATCATGAGAGCCCAAGACTTGTGTGAAGTCTTTTCACCTCCCAGAGTGACCTTGACTGCACGCAGGGCAGGGCTCACAGCGGACTTTGCGTTCGACATCACCTACAATGGCTGGGACGCATTGAACCCTCGGATGCGGACCGAACTTTTCCATCTCATTCGTGCCATGGACCCGAAAGTGCTCATTTTATCTCCGCCTTGTACCATGTTCTCGCCATTGACAAGGCATGTATGTTGTTTTCACAGGAACACATAGAATAAGTTTGAATCAAATGGTGTGTTCGAGGCTTTATGATGGTTCCCTATCATACCTGGATGTTTTGATCACTCCCTATGATAATATTCCCGCAGTGTTTGATTCGGCTTCCCTGTAGGATGTGGAACGTTGACAAGTGGACACCTGAGGAGTACGAATCACGTATGGCTGATGCTGAGGCTATGTTTGATTGCTCCCTCGACCTGTGTGAGGACCAGCATGCTCGTGGCCGGGGATGTGTGTTAGAACATCCCACTCCCGCCTCCTCGTGGAAACGGGACAAAGCCAGGCGAGTCATGGCCATTCCTGGCTTCCGACGCACCAACTTTGACCAGTGCGCCACTGGCTTGGTGTCACCCAGCAATGAGCCAATGAAGAAACGAACAAGTCTTTTGTCAAACATGGTTTCAATTCATGGTCTGTTTTCCCAACGTCAATGCACCTGCGCAGTGCCCCATCGCACAATTCAGGGGTCAGATCAGGGGCAACGTTTGTCAACGTTTGCACAACGTTACCCTGAAACCATGTGCAATGTTTTGGTGCAGGCAGTACAAATGACTATTTAGAAGTCAACACTGCTTGGGGGCAGTGTGATTTTGGTTGGGGGCCCTTGTGCTCTGACTAGAGATCAGTGTGAACTCGGTGTAGAGAAAAAAACGGAGTCAGTCCTGCAGGCACCGATGTCTTTGATTTCGTCAGAAAGCACAGCCTGCAATCAGTCAGAATGGTCACAGAGAACTGTTTTCGAAAGATGGTCTCAGTTTTCGACATGATATCTGCTTTTGAAATCGTCCTAACTTTTGCGAACTCTTCGATTTGGAGTGGAACCGATACAAAAAAAAAATCATTGTTTCATGATATCTTGATAACACAGTTGCCCGAGCAAAACCGTTATAAATTTTGTTTCCCGGAACCTTTGTAAAAACAAAAAACAAAATTTCACCACAAACTCTAGGTCACCTTGCTGAATCAAAAGTTATGGTGAAAAAAATTTTTCGCTATAAAATTTGGTCACCCCAATGATATCATCCTAACTTGGAGTACCAGAAGTGCATAGTATAGATCCAATGATATCATTGGGGTGACCAAATTTTATAGCGATTTTTTTTTTTCACCATAACTTTTGATTCAGCAAGGTGATCTAGAGTTTGTGGTGAAATTTTGTTTTTTTGTTTTTACAAAGGTTCCGGGAAACAAAATTTATAACGGTTTTGTGTTGAAACCATTTCTTTTTCGATCAGTGCCAACAAACATTATGGTTTCCTTGTGAGCAACTTTTGGATCTTCTCAAGCTCCGTCTAACAATCAGGGTTGATTTGAACTCATGGCTGACGAGTTCGACCGTGCGTCTACCGTGCCAGAAACCAGTGCCGACAGTGTCATGGATGCCTGGAATCTTCTTCCAGTGTCCGGGGATGTCCACAAAGAGGCCTATGCCAAGGCAATCCGTGAAGGCATGGCGAAGGTTTGCCAGGAACATGGGGGTCCTGAGAACTACCTTCGTGTGCGTTTCCAGAGCCAAGAGCATTTGCAGGAATGGATGAATTACCTCATCAACCTTGTGCCTTTGGATGCGGCAGAGTTCAACTTCTCTGCTGACTTACCTGGTACCAAGGTCGACGCTGTGCAGAAGGCAGCTATCCTAGGTTTCATTCACCTACATTGTTGTTTTTAGCAAGGTCATGTAGTATTTAGCAAATATGATACAGTACCTACATCTTTAAATATGTTTTGAGGAATCAGAAAAATCAAAACACGCCTCTTGTCAAGGTGAAGAGTTGCTGGCGGCAAAGTAGGTTGCACTGGCCTGCCCATGCGAAAAATCGACTTCATAATGGGCTAATCGTTAAAATTAAGAAATCCATGCGAATATCGATTGGTGGTTTCCAAGTGCATATCTTCGTAATTTATGTCAATTTCTTGTCCCAGCAGTATCCCATATTACAATGAGTCCTCCCTGCACTGCAGACCAAAACCTTCATCGTGCACCCAGCATGCTTCTCGTACGTGCCAGAGTCTTCAGTGAAGGGCCCGGCAGAGAATGACGTGGTCAATTTGATGATGGAAGAGATTTTGACTGATGGCTTCATCACTTCTGGTGAACCGTTGATGCTGCTCCAGAGTATTGGTCTAAGCAATGGACCCTACCAGGCAGCTGGTATGAAAATTTGTTCATATGAGAGATTGGCAGTCAGTTCTTGTTTTGAGCACAAGTATTGGTTCGTTGCACTTCAAACAAGAACAGAGTAGAATGAACATTATTTCACCCAAAGTATCCCAGTACAACTAGGTCCCGAAGCGTGACAGCTTAAAGGTCATGCAGAAGCCAAAGTCTCTTACTGTAGGAATCCCATAGTTGATAAAAGCTTTTAACTTTTGAAATATGAAACCAATGAACCGGCACAAACGTTCTGAGCCACTTTCCGGACATCAGGCGGTGGCTGCGCCTTGGAGGCAGAGTCTGGACACGATGATGCCTTTCAGCCTGGGGTACTTCAAGGCCAAGACGAGAGTTACTGTCTTGATGGCTATGCTGGCCCTCGCACGGGACATTGGCTGTGACAACTATGCTGAGGCCATGGTTGTTTACAAACAACTAATTGATCCATCACGGCCCGTTGTTTAAAATCAGACACTGAGACTATGCTTAAACCAGACCATGGGACAATTATTTTAATATCGTATCATCATATATTTGGGGCCCAACAAAGTAAAAGGAATGCAAAGCTTTGCCTGCTACATCTGTTAATGTGTGTGATATTTCGCATGGTTTGAGCTATTATGTATCATTTTCGATACTTGTTTCATGTTTTGTTTGCCTTCTGAAGCAGGAAAGAATGACTCGTAGCTGACAGGCCACTTGATAAGATAGTTTGAAACAAAACCCAACATCAGATTCAGCCACATCATGACTAGGTACACCCTGATCTTCTCAGCACTGTCCGCTGCATTCATGCAAAGCGAATGCTGGTGGCGTCGAAGAAGGAGGAAATGCTTGGGAATTTCAAGCTTTCTACTCGGGGTTCAATCCGCCGCGCTCCAAACGTCATGCCAGGAGCTTATTGTGAGGAAACAGACTCATAGGATTGACACGCGCAATGTGCATGTTGATTCTAAAGCGAGCTTACCTATTGCGAAGTTTTCATTCTCAAATCAATGATCTTATCCAGCTGCCACTGACGAAAATCAAAGATGGTAAGTCAACATGAGCTCACAAATGACTAAGAACATGGGTCACCACCATCAACAAGCTCATGGTGCACGAGCCGAACTTAGATGTGGCAGCATTGGTGGGCCCCTGAGTTCATCAGCTGGTTGAATATTCCCACTTAAGTCAGGGGATCTGCTCAGACTGCCCCAGCCCTGGCTGACCCTGTTGAGTCCGACCTGAGGTGAACGATCACAACAGCAGGAACTCGAAGAGTGGCCAACTCCTGTCGCAGAAGGCACAGTCCGTCCGAAACATCATGCAACATTTCGACAAGGAGGCACGCGAGGCACTCATTGCCTACACCATTGAGATCGGGCACGAAAACACTGGCTGGACCGATGACAACCTCTCATCAAAGAAGATTTTGCCAGGGTTTCAGTTATTTGGTCGAATACATAGAAACCAAGCTGTTAATTTTGGATACCGGTGAGCAATCCACCCACCATTTTTTCCAATCCTGTTTTGCCTGAAGCCCACCTCGAAATGCATAGATCCAGTACCATGTTCCATGCCATGTTCCATGCCAAACCTTCAAACATGCCCAGGTTCAAGTGCAATGCGGGTCCTGTATGGCAAGCTCGTGGCAAGGTCACCAAGGAGAGCAATCGGCTGATGGCATCTCCTCAGCACAATTCGGGGATTGGACGGTGTGATTTGTTCGAAGTAGGAAAAGGATTACACGTGTATCTAGATATCAGTTTATCGTTCAAGGTATCTATCGATCAAACTATCTACTTGTTTCATTGATGTATCTAACTGTGGATATTTCTTGGTCATGTATCTATATCTATCTACATGTATCTACATCTATCTACATGTATCTACATCTATCTACATATATCTATCGTATCTTATATTATCTTATTTTATCTTACCTTATCATATCACATAATCACATCATATCATATCATATCAATCTATCTATCTACCTATCTACCTGTCTATCTGCATATCTATATTTCTATCCATCTACCTACATATATATATATTACCTTATCTTTCTTATCATATCTATCTATCTATCTATCTACCTGCCTACCTACCTACCTATCTATCTATCTATCTATCTATCTATCTATCTGCCTATCTATATTTCTATCCATCTACCTACCTATCTATCTATCTGTTGATGTATCTCTTGGTTACCTGTCTTCCTATCCAAGTATCTATTTGTCTATCTACCTACATATCTGTAACTTTCAATATCTGTCTACCATCTATCTATACCTATCTATATGTATCTGCTTCTATTTATATCTATCTACCTGTCTATCTAACTATCTCTCTACCTATCTGTGCATCTATCTACCTATCTACCTATTTATCTATCTACATCTGTCTGTTTATCTTTGGAACGATCCATCTATCCATCTATCTACCAATCTATCTATCTATCTATCTATCTATCTATCTATCTGCCTGTCTATACATCTATCTATCTATCTATCTGTCTGTCTGTCTATTTACCTATGTATCTATCATTGGGGAATGTCTCAAAATGGGGTGTTATTTTACCCCTTAAAGTTTTCTGCTTGAAACCAAAAAAACACGATCCATATAGGAATCTATTTGGTTTTTGTATGTTTCAAAACTGGGGTGCCTGTGGATGCCCCAAGTCCTTGTGGCAGCGTTAAGAATAGGCCCAAAATAGAGGCACAAACTGGTGTCCGAAATAGGCCTGAAATGCAAGCTCAAAGCGTCAATTTTGGACACCACATACCCGGTATCTCTCAGCCATCTTTCCCTCCTATCAACTATCTCACCTATATCTATGTGATCTACTTATATATCTTTGTTCTATAGGGAGATACCTGTGGTGAAGTAGCAGCAGTACATCATATTAACACATCCGTTAGATACGAAAAACCATTGCTTTTATAGAGCACATGAGAATGATCAAACTAAAATTGCACAAAGAACGTTTATTTTCCTGTCATGCGAGCGTTCCATAGAATGAAAAATAGGCGAACACAGACTCCATGAAGATGTCTGTTTTCTTTTCTGAACATGAGGTCCAACACCAAGTGCATTGCCATCGCAAAATCCTACCATCTATGCGCAGAAAGATCGACAAAGCACAAATGGAGGCCTCGGCTGAGGAGGCAGCCTTCGTGATGTCTGTGAGGGAAGAGGTCCTGGCATTGATGCCGGTTTCCCCTGACTTGCTGGAGGAGAAGTGGGTTGGCATGTTTAGGCATGGGGATCCCAGTGTGCTTCTCGAAGTGCAATCAGCCATCATGAACCGGGACTGTACCAATGTGCGGGATATCCCCTCAATTGCTGCAGTGATGAACACGCACAATCAAAGTGCACCACTTCCGAGTGTGGCAGTGCATGAGATGTCGAAGTTGGAAGAAGAAACGTTCTCACTACGCATGAAACAACTTCAGTACGATGTGCAGGCATGCCGAGTGGCCAAGGCCAAGATGTCTTCCTATGAACTCCAGGTGCATCACACGAAGCTCCAATACCGAGTCAAAGTGTATGAGGAGTCATTAAAGGCGGCTAGGGTTTTCATCAACGACAATTGCAAGGTGATCACCTACACCCAAAGTGATGACTTGCTCCGGTCAATTCAGAGCTTCATGAGTGACAAAACCGAGCGCTTGAAACTCGATGAGTCTGGCAATGTCCCCTGACTTCAACACATCAAGTAAAAATGAATAGATACAAACCAAATATGTTTTACCTGTTTTTTCCGAGTCTTTGTCGTGCTCTTGAATCTCAGGCATGCCTGGTTTTCCTCAATTGGAGTGCTCCTTCGACACTGAAGGCCAACGCACGGGCCGCCCAATCATCTGGCGCCTCGTTCATCTTGTCCCAATCAGCCCGCAGTGTTGGTTTGCTCCTGGAGCCAGAGTTCACTTACAAGAAAGGGGAGTTGTGGATGTTGGAGGGCAGCACCATGAAACAGTTGGCTCACCATGGAATCTCGCTGGATAAGAGTTTCTCTCTTCAGTTCAAAGAGAAGGCCAGTCAGCATTGATTGAATCTCTTAGGAAACAGTTGCGAAAGATGATTGAATGGTTAATCATCAGTTTCAAGTCTGTAGAAACAGTATGTTACACCCTGTGTATGGGCAGAAGTAACTAACTATCTATTTATCTATCTATCTATCTATCCATCCATCTATCCATCTAGCAATTCATCTATCTATCTATCTATCTATCTATCTATCTATCTATCTATCTATGTATATATATATATGTGTGTGTGTATTTTTACATCTATTATATAACAGAACCTACCTTTGCCATACACATAAAGTCCCAAGAATGCATATGGACACCTGGTATCAGCTGAACCATCCAAACAACCTTACCCGTGGCTTCTCTGTCAGGTGGACCAACGTGACAACATGCGACCACTGAACTACCGTGGCCGTTTCATGGAAGGGCTGAGTACCAAATCCAACAAGGAGTTCACTTGGAAAAACGCCCCTCTGTGGCGTGAGGGTCGCACTGAACTTGCCACCCAACTCCACACCAAGGACATGGTAATGATTGAAACCCCCCTTGAAGACCAATCCCGCGGTGTTGCAATCAGTGCTCCTGAAGGCGAAGAGCACCTGTTTGGTGGTGCCCGAAAAGTGGAGCAAATTGGCCAGAACGCATGTGAGAAACTCTTGTTGGGAATGATGACTGATTTGCAGATGACTGGGAGATCAGGGGTGTTCATCGTTGACTTGAACATGTCAGTAGGAAACATGTTCGATGCTTTTGCGAATCTGAAGTCTACATGGAACATGCCCGTCTTCTACATTGGGTGCACTGATGACTTTCAGACCGCGGAGTGGTTTGGCATGCAGAAACCGGTCACTTGTTTGAGATCCATTACATGGTGGGGGCCCTCAAACCTTAACATTGATAACTGTGGCATACAATAACCCCAAAGAAGTTTTTCCCCTTGAGTTTCCCTCTTATCCTTTACGTAGAGAACCATATTGTTCAAAATGCTCCATGGCCAGTTCTTCCAAATCTCGATGAGTATGACCCAACCCACTAGGCCCCAGGGATCCATTCTCTTTGAACCTTAGCTATGTTGCTGTGAAATGGGAAAATGTTCAGATCCATATGATGCTTCATTGCGAATTTGCGGTTTTCCTGAATACTACCCAGTGCCCATTTGGCCCAAAGAAAATCATAGTCCACCCAATTTAATCTCTTCACTATATTGCTTTTGGGGAGGAATTGAAAGCATATTGTTTGGATTTGGATGTCTTAAATGCAGCTCCAGATAAAATATTATGAATGCACATTACTTGGCCCACTTGGTTATTTTTCTCTGGATATCATCCACTTAGATTTTTGGTGATCATCGTCGAAACAGGCCAACGACCTCTAAGGAGATCGTGGATTGATGAGAATAAAAAGACATCATGGCATGAAATCTTGTTTTATTAGGCTTATATATGTAGCATATATATATATATGTTCTTTTCCATCAATCGTTATTATGTCAAAATGGTTTCTGATAAAAAATAACACATGTTATGCGTATATACACACGACTCCGGCAACGATGTTTGCCCCTGAAAAGACATTGCCCAGGAATTGCTTGGACGCCTTCACATGGAGGGAAACATAACCATTCCTGGATTCCCAAAGCCAGTGCTGGAATGTCCCTCTGACATTCTGGAGAAGGAACCAGAGCCTCCGCGCCTCAATTTGATGATTCCACGATCGGACTTCTACCCAATGATTCCACAGAACCTGCTGCAGGCGTGAGCAGGGTTGAATAAAAGACCAGTATAGGCTCAAATAGGTATAATATGGTACAATAACAAATTGCATATATCAATCAATGAAAAATGTCACTGTACAACACATAAGACTCTATATGATATGTATCCTGACACCTGCCCGTAGAAACATATATTCGTGGTATCCCTTTTCCAGGAGTATGGCTCACACGAGCAGTTCGGGGACGAGTTCAAGAGTTTCTTGGACCAGCTGGTGGAGGAGTTCGGACCCATCCCCCAAGATTCTGACAAGGAGACTGGGAAGGAGGACAAGGAGAATGGAAAGGACAAGGAGAAAGACGGGCAGAACAACAAGGATGGTGAAAACCGAACTGTGCGCAAACGTAAAAATGCTCAGAATGGAAATGATGCTACGAAGAAACTCAAGGTAGATACCAACAAGATCAAAACCATCGAGTCAGTAGGTGCAGGTGGTGCACTGTTGGAAATGCCTTTGATCAATGCCAAAATCGAAGGTGTCCAACTTCATCTGAAGCCCCAGAATCGTCCCTATTTGTTCAACACCGGAAATCAGGAAGCCTCACTCAAGGCAGGACTGATCCTTTGCGGATATGGAAAGGGCAAATGGAGGCTCGCTGATGCGCAATCACAGGAGGCCAATCCCCGGACAGAAGTGCTCTTCAACTTGACCGGCCCTGATGATTTCGTAGCTGGGATGTTCGGGATTCATCATGTATGGTTTGGGGTTGTAGACTTCAACCCCCAGCAAATGTATAAGAAGAATATTCTATTGTCGATATATGGGACCCTATTATTTGATTTAGGGTTGCAGACTTCAACCCCCAGCAAATATTCTATTGTCGATATATGGGACCCTATTATTCGATTTGGGGTTGTAGACTGCAACCCCCAGCAAAAGTATGGGAAGAATATTCTATTGTCGATATATCGGACCCTATTATTTGGTTTGGGGTTGTAGACTTCAACCCCCAGCAAAAGTATGGGAAGAATATTCTATTGTCGATATATCGGACCCTATTATTTGGTTTGGGGTTGTAGACTTCAACCCCCAGCAATTGTATGGGAAGAATATTCTATTGTTGATATATGGGACCCTATTGTTTGGTTTCGGGTTGTAGACTTCAACCCCAGCAAATTTATGGGACGAATATTATTTCATTGTGGATATGAGGGAACGTATTATTTGGTCTCGGCTTGTAGACTTCAACCCCCAGCACATGTATGGAAAGAATATTCTATTGTCGATATATGGGACCCTATTCTTTCTGTTATTCATTTATCTATGTGTTTATTTATTTCTTATTTATCATGTGTTGGTTTGTCTGTTTGTGGGTTATTGTTTTATACTATTTCATTGTTTTATTCCAACTGGGCTTGGAATCTGCCTTTTTCGCCTAAACTTTATCTATATCAGGTATCTATAAATCCGAAGACCACAATGCCCCATTCATGTTTGCTGCTGCATACCCCCATCAAGCTGTCTCGCCTCGCCAGGTACTCTTCAACGGGCACCTGAAGACCGTGTTCGAGGTTGTTCAAGCCCAGATGCAGAAGGTCCCCAAAGTCAAAGTTGCATACCATGTCATGGCTGAGGACCCAGATCAAAAGCGCCCGGGAAATTTCAATTTGAAGAGATCCCATGATGTGTGGTGGGTACCCGTG
Organism: Cladocopium goreaui; assembly: GCA_947184155.2. Lineage (NCBI taxonomy): Eukaryota > Dinophyceae > Suessiales > Symbiodiniaceae > Cladocopium > Cladocopium goreaui. The sequence continues at coordinate 17,717 of CAMXCT020003105.1, read as the reverse complement.
AGTGGTGGTGTTGGGGTTGCCCAAGAAGAAGGTGGTGACGACGAAGGCAATGGGTCTAGCAATGGAACCGCTGGGCAGCAGAATGCAGCCAAGTTGATCCCAAACACGGTGTGGAACAGTCATGCCACTAAGATTGTATTCTCAGTGAAATGGGGTGTTTCTGGATTGATGCCCATTCGGCCCCAAGTGGTGCTCATCCGAGAAGTGAACTTGCCCCCAGCTCGGTGCTGTGAGTTGTTTTAGAGATTTTCCGACTCAAACAGTAGAAAATGGAAATGGGATTACATTCATATTTTGAAAAAATGAGTGTACTTTGGGTATCGTGGCAACGAAGGCTCTGACATTGAGCCAAAGGCCGCTCCGCAACATGGGGGACTGGGGGCCTATTCAAGCCATTTGGATACAAAAAAACAATTGTGCTGTTGATCCTGGTCCCCCATGTTCCAGTTCCACGGGATTCGAGCCTCTGAAAGACCGCTCAGGCGGACCATGACCAGGGGAGGGAAAAATGCTGCTTTCACACCCTTGCTGAAGGTGAAATAGATCTTGACAAAGATTGTTTGTCCAAAACTGGATCTATGTCATTCTGATTGTACCAGTATCCTCCCAAAAGATATAATTTGGATTCCACTAGTCAAAACACATGAAACCCAAGTGTAATAAGTGGGGTGCTTATAGGTTTTTAACCGTTTGGCAAGTCCTTGGCAATTATCTCAATATCTTTAGTTGTTGGAATGAAACCCGCTGCCTCAATGAGCCACGGCGTCCTGCTGCCGAGGCCGTGCAACAACCCTCCACGAACAGCTCAGTTGGCAATGAGTGGATGAGCTAGGTGGGCAGGTGATCTAGACAGGGATTGATGAAGTCAACCTTTGTTATATCTGTTGATGGGGAGGGGCCCTCCAACTGTCAAACATATGGTTTGCTCTAATGTATCCACGGTCAATCTAATTTTTGGCTATGGGACCAAAAAAGGTTGCAGAAAGCTTTCCATAAATGTGCCAGTTGAAACGTAATGGCAATTTCAGAATGCTGCTGTACTTCCCATCAAATTACTGGATGCAACAACTCCAACCACTGAGTGCAAGGCATTGTTTGGGTTGATCGCCAGGTCTACTAACCCCCAATGGATTCAGAAATTGTCCTTTATCTGGATGTTACTTCCCAACTAATGGAACCCATGCTAATAGTGAAAAAATATAACTAACCATAAGTATTGCTGGCCCAACAATGCGTTTGGGGAATTGGTCATTATTGTGTAGACTGAGACTGCCCCAGTTTGGTGGTTATTTAGACGGGTTCCTTACTCTGATCTTCAGGGGGCATGATGAAGAACGGTTTCATCACTACTGTAGACGCCAGGTACGTTGACTGACGCAGCAAGCGGGTTCATATGACCATGGCTGCTGCACTTTCCTGTGAGTTTTTTTCTGGGCTTCAGGATTGGGATTTCCCCAACACGTATTTCGACGAACCAATCAAGACATGGGTTTTGTAAACCTCGAAAAATACGAATGGTCGCAATCTATTTCCAGTCACCGTTGCAGCCAATGATTTGCGAATAGATGTTTTGGGAAAGAACAACAAGCCCCTTGAATTGATGATGGCAGCAACCATGGTAGCCTCGCGACGTTGCAAGTGGAATGTTCAGCAAATTCCTATTGACAGCATCTGATTTGGAGCATTACCTATAGATAGATGGATAGATAGATGAAGAGATAGAGAGAGAGAGATAGATAGATCGATCGATCGATAGATAGATAGACAAATAGACAGACAGATAGATAGATAGATAGATAGGTGGATGGATAGATGGATAGATAGATAGATAGATAGATAGATAAATAGACAGATAGATAGATAGATAGATGAAGAGATAGATGAAGAGAGAGAGAGAGAGATAGATAAATACATAGATGAAGAGATAGAGAGAGATAGATAGATAGATAGATAGAGATATAGATATAGATATAGATATTCCCATTTTTTGTGTTACCTAAAACTAGACGATTCGGATAATGAATTGCTTCAAATTTCTCATGCTGAATGGTGCAAACGTGAGCCGCAGAAGGCACAATACTGCCAATTGATGTCAACAAGTTTGGAACAAACATAACATGGATTCTGACTTTCTTTGGCAGTGTGCCTACTTGGTTCTGCAGAGCCGCTTGTCTCACCAGCAGGTTCCGTCACCCGCGCCATGACTGGGTACAAAATGGCATCAACAACTTGTCGCTGGCGCTTCTGTGTCGGCACATCATACACATCATCTAAAGTTCTGGCTGATGTCCCTGTCACTGTGGATATGATTGATGTGCTTACATGGCCATCCTTCATGAGGGTAACAGCTGTCTTTTTCCAAGAATGTGTTCCTACTTTTGACAGATCGACATCATCAAAGGTGTGGGTTTTTTCTGCCCGATGGTGCTCCACCCTTTGCTTGCAAAGGATGTCACATGTTTTCCTGATTTGTTTCAGGAAAGAACGTTCGGATATTGGTTTGTCTATAACTGGCTTGTTCTGCCCAGATCCAGTCCGAGCGCAGAAAAGATACCTATCTTCGTTTCTCAACACAGCACCATGTAAATCTTGAGCATCCAAAGGCCATTGTGCTCTTTCGGATTGAAGCGGTTTTTGGGTAATCCATGACCAAAGAAGCCTAGCAAAACTTAGCGGTAGTGGGACACACCGTGGGTGAGTCTTACCATTCACTTGTGGAATGTTTGCCTCAGGCAAACCTTTGCCATGAGGATCTATGTTCTTAAACCAGTTTGTGCTAGCTTGCCTTGCTGCATCTGCCCGATCACCTGAACAGAGTTGTACAAGTAGGAGTGCGCCTGCCCATGGTGCATGGCACTCATGCACAACAGTTGCAAAAAATAGTGAGACTTGTTCTGTACTGAGCGCTTCTCTACCTCCTCGTTTGTTTACAACTTTTTTCCTGCAGAGTTCCAAATGTTGTTGGCTGCAAAATTTCACCAATCGTGCTTGGGGCCTCAAGGACCTACAGCAGGATTCATCCACTTCAGCACGGCTGAGAGCAAATGGTTTATTCTTGCAATCAGTTGTTTTGTTGCGACACTTTGCATTGGCGAAAAATATGCCAATTGATCGTCCCTTTCGCCTCGCTGGACCCCTTTGTGGACCGCTTTTGCTTCTACGTTTCGGTGGCTTTGCCATGGCTTGAATTAAATATCGAGCTAGGCTTTCAACGCTACCCAATGTAAGAAATAAGTTAGTGATTAGCTAAAGAACGCCCCAAAAACCAGAAAACCAGAAACCAGACTTTTGGTGGTGCCTCACCGCGCGAAACAAGACTTTTACCCGAAACCCCTGCAAAAATGGGGCCAAGACCGGTTCCGAAATGCGGTTCTGAAATAAGGGTGGAAACAGAACCGGTGTGCCTAAAACCACTTTTCCCTGGAAAAACCCAGGTGAACCCAGTCCAAAAACCAAAAATAAAACAAGACTTTGCTATCTTTAGCCTCTTTGCTGTGCAGGGTGGAAACAGAACCGACCCCCCAATTGGAAATGCCACATCTCCACATCTCCACTCTTGACTCCTTGCTTGCCTGCTTGCTTTGAGCAGCTGCTGCGTGAACAGGCCCGGCGACCCCAGCCCAATGCAACTGTGCCCATCTCCCTACATACAGCCCCCACTCACCATTCTCCAAGAGAATCGCCCTCCCTCCCCCCAGCCCTGGCCCTGCCATAGCTGCAATGGGTACCCCCTACAAAAAAGAAAACAAGGTTTAGGGCAAACAAACAGGCACTTGTCTGGGCCCACCACATCTTGAACATTCTTACTCTTGAACATTCTTATCATTCTTACAGCTCCACCCAAATGCTTTGCCCTTCCCTACGCCACCCACCCAGGATCTTTCTCCTCACTTGGCTCTCTTGCGCCCTGCTGGCTCCGGCTGCCATCTCCCCTACACCCATGGCAGTCTCATGTGCCCCAGCATCATCATAGATACAGATACATGATGCATGCATACATGCATACATGCAAACATAATACATTACATACATGGCATGACATGACATGACATGACATTACATTACATTATGCATACATACATACCTACATACATACATACCTACATACATACATACATACATACATACCTACATACCTACATACCTACATACATACATACATACATACCTACATGCATAGATAGGTAGATAGATAAATAGGTAGACAGATAGATAGATAGATAGATAGGTAGATAGATAGATAGATAGACAGACAGATAGACATACATACAGTCTCGACATTTTAACAGCATTGCATTGAAATTTGACATTAAAAAACAGAGACACCACCAGAAATCAACGAACAAAACAACAAACCAAGCCACGCAAACCTAGAACGTGCAAAAGAAAAAGCAACTACAACCATGGAAAAATGAAGATACCCAACGACTAGTAGTTATGCAAATCCAAACAACAAAATAAGAGAAATATGCACAAATAAAAAAAAAACATTGCACATAAAAATACCAGAAAGCAACACAAAATATAGCAAAGAACACAGGAGCAAAGAACATAATTTATCATAGCAGTAAGCCTAAGGATGAGAGAAAACAATCCAGAATACAAACAACATATATAGTGTGTTTTTATGTATATATATATATATAATTAATATTATATATATACACATAATATACACTCAACCCTAGAAAAAAATCAGAATGAAACAGGATGAGGTAAGAGAAGAAATGAAAAATACAACAGATTCGAAACCAAGAAATAAAGGAGATACAGATAGGGCAAAATAATGCTGAAAACAAGTAAACCAAAGATAAAGAAACAAATAGAACAAAACCATAGCATACCACTAAGTCAAATATCCCCAAATTGAAATCCCATTTTTTTTGGAACCTTTGCATTAACAGAAGCCCCCTATACAAAAAAATCTTCTTCTGGTCGGCTGTGCGCAACGCCTGGACCGCCTTTGCATTGGCCGTCGCCAGGAGGATGCTTCTCCTCTGTTCAGCCGGCGTATCGCCACGCCCCATCAGCACCGGGGCTGCCTGCGCTGAACCTTTTCCTCCTTGGTCATGTGTGAAGAGCTGGCGGGGTCGACAGCCCTTGGCGAAGATCCTTTGCCAGGACAGGTTGGGACTGAGCACCCCATGGATGATCGTTGACCCATCCTTGCCCGTCTCCACATCCTGCTTGGTGCCTCTGCCACGTCCCCGAAACCAGTATCCAGGGGGTCGCGCCCAAGCCATTCTTTGCCTCTTGACATCCAGGGTTGTGCATGTCCTGCGTGGACTTTCTTCTTCATCTTCATCTTCATCATCCGCTGGAGGATCCGGCCCATGGTCTCGTTCTGGTTCTCGTCGATTTCGACGATCTCGACCAGGATCATCTCCATCTCCACCTGGTGGGGGCATAGCCATTGCACCGTGCTTACCCTCCAACTGCACTTGCCTTTCAGTCTGTGGGGGCTGCTCCTCATCCACAGCCTCTGAAACCAACTCATAGCTCCCATCAGACTGCGTTTCATCCACCTGTTGCGCTGGTGGTCTTGGAGGTCGCTCTTGTGGTTCTGGTTCTCGAAGACGTGGATCGTAGTTGCGGATCGGCACGTACTCAAACCCAAAGCGACTGCCCCTCATCACTCTTGTTCCCATTGCTGCTTGTCCACGTTGTTGAACTGGTCCAAGCTGTTGGGGTTCTGTTCCAGCCCAAATGGCCGAAGTTGTAGGGCTCAACATTGCCACCCTACCACGTTCAGACACCTTGCCAGTGCCCTTTCCTTTTTGGTCAGGCTGACCATCCATCTGGCCTTGTTGGCCTTTGTAGTGACCTCCTTGGCCCTTTCCATGGCCAGGCTGGCCATCATCTTGGCCATTGTGGCCTTTTCCCTTGGTTGCCCTCGAAGCCGGCAGTGAAGAAGTTCCTGTTGCCGAACTCCCTGACGACCTCGCCGTGCTCTCCATGGCGTGTCGCCCGGCACCCAAAACCTCAGTTGGCGGCTCGAGCCCAAGGTCCTCAACAGAGAAGTCCTCAATCGGATCTCCTTCAAGTCCATGCCATTGCTCAGCACGACCAACCAAGTTGCAGTTGAAACCATGCCCATCCCCTTGGCGCCTCTTCGAAAGACCTTGTTGTTGACGTCTCTTCCCATGGCTGACTTTGAGCGCCCGAAGTTGCGGCCCGTGGCAGCCCGAAGGGCAGTTGTCAAGGTTTTGAGATGATCTTTGTGGGGAGGAAACTTGATCCCTTTGAGGATAGTACTCAGCACTAAGACTACGCTCCATGTTCGAAACCCTAAAGTTTCTTTTCCCCTCCACATCGATCATCCCTTTTGGGAAAGGTTTCATGGCCCCCTTTTGGCTCTTGTTGGGCGGTTCATTTTCCCTGCCCTCTTCTCGCATGGTGGGTTCATTTGGGGCCCTCACCATGGTTTTCATCAACCTACGGGGTGGTTCATCTTCCCTACCCTCATGTCTCAACGCCGGTTCATTTGGTGCCCTGACGTTGGCCTCTTCCATGTCAGTTGGTTCATTTTCCCTAACTGACCATGGTGGGGAAGGTTCATTTTCCCTTTCCCTCTTTTTCATCATCCAACATGCAGCAACGATGAGGCCCAGACCAGTTTCTTGACACTGAGAGTCAGCTGTCTCCATCAGCGTCTGGCCTGTTGTAAGGAACCTCACTATGGTCTCCTCTTCCGCTCTCAGCTCATCTTCTGCACGTCGTAGATCGTTGAGATCGTCCAGGTAGATGGAGTCCACAAAGTTGTCCATCTTGGGTCCTTGAAGCGGTTTCGTCGCTCCATCAGCTGGAAGCACTAAGCCACTGACATGCCTCGCACACCAGCGCGAGAGCTCATCTTGAAACGCTTCTCGAAGTCGAGCATACCTGATCCTCAGATGTCTTGTTCTCCAACTACCTGTGTCATTGGTGCACAAGTGAAGTGCACTTTTGGAATCGCAGTTGAGGGTCTTGTTGATGTCCCCAACGCCCATCACCTCCAGGAGTGCTGCAAGGCTTTCTCCACACTGGAAACCTTCTCCACAGCTCACCAGTTCGCTTTCGGCTGTTGAAGTGGTAACAAACGGCTGTCTGCCACTTGCCCATGCGATGGGAGAACCCCCAACACATAGTATCACCCCAGTCACCGACTTGTAGTTCTCATGCTCCAGGGCGTGCGAAGCATCCACAAACACCTCCAAGTTGTTGATCGACACCTGCGTGGCCAGCTCATCATTGCGACCATATGGTTTTTGTGCTGAGGTCTTCATGTAGTGCAAACCCTTTGAACTCGTTGCACTCAAATACCTCAGTAACTCATCTCCAAGCTTGACCACATGTCTTGCTCGTCGGTGCGCAAGACGTGCCATGACACCAACATGATACACCATGTCAGGTCGTGTTCGGGTAACCAACCACTGCAGTTCCCCAATGACTTGTTGAGCTTGACGAAGATCTCCTGTTTGCACCTCCTCAGTGTCGTCTTCGCACAAGTTGGCAAACAAGTTCTTGACTGGTGCCATGCCAGCCTCCATGCCATGTCGTTTCAGGACGTCCTTGAGGTATCCACATTGATGTAGAAAGAACCCGTCCTTGACCTTGGCAATCTCGTATCCACAAAACTTCATTTGGTGGTCTTCAGTGACCATTTCTGGTGGGCTGCATGTCCACCTCCTTTGTACAGCTTCCAACATCGCATTGGCTTGTTCTTGTGGAGCTCCAACTAGAAAGTCATCAACGTAGGTTGCCAAGAAGCCTTGTGAACCTGGCTTCCAAGAGCTTGTCATCTCCACTGGGGTCACCATCCATAGGTGTAGCTCTTCCGTTTGCACGAGCTTGTACTGTACCCCATCAACGCTCCACCTCAACAGCGGAAGCTCTTGGTCTCTATGCACTGACCAATCTTTCGGAGACTCTACAAGGCCATACAAAGCTCCCTGCACTGACCACCACTCACCTTGTTGTGCCAGACCAAGCTCTACCAGTAGCCTTGGTGGCTGCACCAATGTTGTTCTGGTCTTGACTGACCTCTTTGGCGCTTGTAGAAATGCTGCTTTGACGTCAATGGACTTGAGGCACCATTCGCGTTCTGCAGCCAACTTCACCAAAAGTCGAATTGCTATCCCATCCACTCCTCCAGCAGCCACATCTGAGTCTGCATCAAGTGGATCGCCATGAACAAAGTTTCCGCAAGCAACTATTCTGGCTCGTCTTCTTCCAAGTGGTGCTTTTCTTGTCGCCACCAACTTGCCAGGTATTTTCTCAAGGGCCATCCCTGAGCTCTCCAAGGATGCCACTTCTTCCTTGCTCATCTTGACGATGGTGTTGGTAGACAGCAGGTTGTCTATCTCCTCCTTGATGGCCGGCTTCCACTTGTCTGCTTCTGCACGAACCTCTTTTGCCGCCACCGTGTAGGTCTGGAGAACCTTTTCCTCCTCCCCAAGCACCATCTTGTCGATCTCTTTCGTCAACTGTTGCTGTTGGTTCTGTAGCATCATCAACTGGCTATGGATGCCGTTGGCATATTTTGCCAATTCGCTGACATCTTGATCTTCTTCTGCTTGTGCCAACATGTACCTCTCTTCATTCCAGAGATCGCACATCCCTTTGACCAGATGATTGACTGCCATCTCATCCTTGCATAGTTGTTGTAGTTGATGAACATCTTCATCTTGAGCTTGTCCATCTTGTTGATCTTGATCTTGAACTTCATCATCATCCATCTCTGTCCACTCCCCCCCAGCTGGTACAGCTGGTTCATTGCAGAAGTGACACTTGCTAAGTCTGGGCTGTTGCAACCCACATCCATTGCATTGTTGGTACGCGGAACTCATCAAACCGCGCACAGCTGGTGGTTGTTTGCCTCGCACTCGTCGTGGTGGTTGTGGTAATGGTGGTAAAGGCCATGGAAGATCTGCTGCATGTTCTTCCATCTCTTGTAGTTCCACCTCCATTGTACCATCCACCAATCTTTGCATGTCCTCAAACTCCAAGTCCTCCCCCGGTCCCGGTGCATCATCTTCAAGGATGCTCGGTTCATACCCAGGGCTTTCAGGAAGTTGCTCATGAAGTTGTTCTCCATCTGGTTGTTGACCATCATCTGGTAGTGGAGCTTGTCCAGGGTTGAGATCTTGAAGATTGCCCATCTCAGCTGACTTGGTTGGCACCGACACCACTGTAGTGCGAAAACCATTGCCACGTTCATCCACCACCCAGTACCCTCCTGATGTTGGTGACATGTCCGCCGAAGGACCAAGAATCCTCACACGTTGCTTCGGATACTTCAGAGGAACTCCTCTGTTGGCCCATGTCTTTTTGCGAACCACACCCCAAACACCAAATGGTAGTAGAGCTGGTAGTTGAAGTCCAAGCACTGAGAGTTGTCTTCGGCATCTTTGTTCAGCTGCTTGTCTCAACGCTAATGGCCAGAAACTCACATCCAAGCCTGATGACTGCAACAACGTTCTTGTCACATTCTTGAGAATTTGGATCTCGATCTCCGCAGTGGAGTTCTGAGTAGGTTCATCTCCTGGAGAAACTCGAACTTCCAGATTTCTTGCTGATGCCCATGTTCGAAATCGTTGTGACACAAGTTCTTTGGCGCGGTCAACTCTCACCCTGTAGATTGGCACTTGAAGAGCTCGAAATCTGGTGTAGAGAGAAGCCACTGCATTGATTACCGTCGTTTCACGTCGATCACTCACAGGAACAGCAAAGGTGATGGGTTTGACATTGACATCCTGAAGTTCTGCCATCTTATTTTGGAACGCCTGCTTTGCCACATCCTCCGCATTCACATCCACCTCTGGCGGATTCTTCTCCAAAACTTGCAAAGAAACTTCAGGCAATGGACATGACTCCAGTTGTTTGACAAGCTCATCATCCTGAGCTCCCCCGTCTCTGCAATCTTGTACATGAACATCACCACGTTGAACTCCATTTTGAGGAACTTCAACAACTTCAACTTGTGCTCCCCCCTTCGAGGAATCTGGAGCTCCCCCCTTCGAGGGATCTGAGGCTTGAACATCATACTTCTCCTCCACCTTCTTGGGACGGCCCGGTCCACGAATCACATCCTCCACCTCCTTGAACGGATCTGGGTCCAGAGTCACCTCCGGAAGCAACGCCTCAAGGTCAGGAAAACCTTCTGGCCGTGGTTTCGGCTTCCAACCCTCCACCAACGCACCAATCTCTGCTAACCATGGGACCTTGACAGTGGCCACCATGAAGTATCTTGCTTTTGCTCTTCCTTGATCTGGTGCTCGTTCAAAAGGTCCTGCCAAATCCACACTCATCTCATAAGTGGATTGAAACTTCTGCCTCCGTCGTGGTCGATCTCGCCCTGCTCCAACTTGACATTGAAGACAATCCTTCCTGTAAGGAATGTGATCCGACATGAGGTGCAAGTACCATGATTCCTCCTCCGTCAGGTTCAACGCTCGCAGTTGTGGTAGTGGAATTGCGTGGATCTCCCTGATCATCAGATCCTTCAAAGTTGGAGCCCATGCTGCTGTTGACTTGGACAACTCCATAGCCCTTGACAAACTGTCTGGCCATGCTGCATACTTGGTGTCATCCTTCAGGCCATCCAGCGCCTTGATGACTTCCATATTGCTCCACAAACATGTTGGTTTTCGTCGTTGATGTCCAAGAGCTCCTTGATCCACTGTCAACCTTTTCAATCCCACCGCCTTTTCCAACACTGACTTCACTTCGGGCCACACAGTGAAAGAGGCATATTCGACTTCGTCTTGCCTGTACGTCATTGGATCCTCTGGAGTCTCCACTACGGCCTTGACGTCAGGGTTGTAGAGCTTGGCCTCATACATCAAGAGCAGTGTTCTCAGCCAGAGCTGGCTGTCAGTGTCTGCCAACTGTTGCTCCATCATCGTGTTGGTATCCAGGCCAAACCTCTGTAAACCATGTCTCGATCTCACAGGCCGCGGTCCTCCATCAGACCGGTAACGTGCAGCTGATACTGTTCTGCACGGTGGGCCAGCGAGTACTGCAACCACTCGACCCGACCTCACAAACTGCAATAAAAAGTGCCAAACTGCTGAATCCAAAAGATCTTGTCCTCGAAGTAGATCCACGTTCACCACTTCGATGTCGTGTGGCATTCTCTTTGACCACCACGCTTGATCTGGACCTGAAAACAAATTCAGCACAATGCCCTTGGCCTTCTTGAAGCGTCGCCGTTGATGGCGATTCCATGGCAATCGAGCCTCATCACCAGCTTTACTCACCATAGGTTGCAACAACTCCACAGGTGTTTCAGGAAACAACTTCTTAAGCTTGTCGGCCATGTCCTTGTCTTCCTGTTTCCAACCTGTGACTTCCAAACTTCGCAACATCAACTGCTTGTTCTTCTCAGCAGTTTCCAGCTCTCGAATGAGCTTCATCCCCACATCATTGGTCACGTAGGGACAATTGTCACGAACTGTGACTTTCACTTCACCCAGCTTGCCATGTGTGAGAGCGCACCCATCGCGATGCCACCTCATCTTGCATCCATGCTGAGTCAACATTCCCAAAGGCACAATTGGCTGCAGATCATCCTTTGTCAACAACGATCTGCTCATCTTCGACATTCTCAACTGTGTTTTTCCAGTTGCCGTTTGTACCTCTGTTGGGATCGCCTGCATCCACTCAGTCTCATCATAGGGTCCTCTAAGGATATGCGTGGCCCCTGAGTCCAGTAGCACACCCTGATTGCTGTCAGTCACCACCGCCAACACCCTTGGAGTCGTTGACGTTGTTCGCATTGTTTTCAAAAGACTGGCAACTTCACCCATGACTGAGGGCTGAACTTGTTGTTGTACCTGAGCAACTTGAGGCTGCTGTTGTACCTGAGCAACTTGAGGTTGCTGTTGTATCTGAGCAACTTGAGGTTGCTGTTGTATCTGAGCAACTTGAGGTTGCTGTTGTATCTGAGCAACTTGAGGTTGCTGTTGTATCTGCGCAACTTGAGGTTGCTGTTGTATCTGGGCAACCTGAGGCTGTGAATCCTTTGAAGACTGATCCACTCCCCCGACCGGCTTGTCCCGGTCCTTGCCTTTGCCCTTGTCGTTCTTGCCATCCTTTGTCTTTCCCTTGCCTTTAGGGCTTCCTTTGGAGCTTTTGTCACCCGGACTTGTCGTAAGCTTGTCACCAGCCGTGCAGTCTTTGGCAATGTGTTCCAAACTGGAGCACTTCCAACATCTCTTCTCCTTGTCGTTGAGATTGTTCCACTCATGGGCATAGGTGCATTTGTCACCCTTGAGGCATCCATAAGGTTTACCCCAATGCTTGCATGCTCCAGCTCCTGCACCATAAGCATTGCCTTCTGCATTGTTGCCATAGCCTTTCTTACCAGGAGATCCCTTCTTGCCACCACCCTTGTCACCAGCAGCATTGACCACATTGATCTTGGGGTTGCCAGAAGTCGGACTTGCCTTTGTCACTGTTCCATGATGCAAGTGATCCGCTTCAGCGATCAACATCTGCAGATAGTTCTCCGCTGTAAGCTGTGTAGGCGCCACATCCACCATATGGGTCATGCGGAAGTTGCTGATGCGAAAGCTCGCTTGATGCTCCTTCGCAATCACTGTCCGCATCACTTCAGAAAGTGCGCTCACCTGCAGCAAGGGATCTGGAACCTGTAGTCCAAGTTCACGAGCTCGCAGGAGTTGACGTCGCCATTGGCGTAGCATCTCACCAGCTTCAGCTGCAGATTTGGCTGCTGTGGTTTGAGTCAAGTTGTTGAGGATGGTGCTTTTCTCGTTGAGACCACCAGGTTGGTACAGCTTCAAAATGCGAAACACCAGCTGCACGCATGTCATCTCTCGCAAAGAGATTGCTTCTTGTTTGACCGTCTGTGGCACTGCAGCTAACAACATTGACAGCACGCGAGACTCCAACCTGACATACTTGTTCTCCACTTGAAGGTCAGGTTGCACAGCCATACGATCCATTGGACCCGCATGTTGCATAGGCATCTTGAGCTCGTTGTACTAGTCCGGTCCACCACACTCTTGCGCCTTCTGAGACATCTGAGATCAGCGGCATCAACTCACTTAACCAATCTCCTGCACGAAGGGCAGCCTGAGGCTCTGACACGTCCTTCAAAATTGGCAGTGTAATTGGCACATTTCTCAGCACCTCAGAAGCTTCGCCATCAGGACTTTTTGCTTGTGGTTGAGGTTGTTGCCATTGCAGTGGCACTGAACCATATTGCATTGGTGCTGCATACATTGGTACACCAGAAGGTCCAACTCCATGTCCTTGAGGCGGTTGTGGTGGTGGTTGCGGAACATAACCAAAATCCGCTGGTGGACCACCATGTCTGTGCACCGGTTGCTCCCAGTACTCACCTGTCAACCTTGGTCTTTCGCCATGCATCATCCTGACCTCTCTGTCCAACCATGCAAAACGATCTGCTCCAGGTTGAAGATGATGCTGCTGTTGTGGTTGTTGATCCACTGGAGTCCAAAAATCCTCCAAACCATCAAAACCTGTTCCACCACCCACGTGCTCATCAACTGCAAATGGGTCAAACTGCCATGGTGGAAGTTCTGGAAGATCTGCTACCTCCCGTGGTGGTTGTCCCGGCGGAACTTGAGTTCCTCCAGGTGTTGTTCTTGGTGACAGTGAGTAGTACTGAGGTCGGCGCGGTGGTGTCCTTGGTGGTTCCACGCTTGAACTCTTCTTCTTGAGCTCCTTCTGCAACTCCTCATTCTTCTTTTCAAACTCATCACGCTGGCGTTGCAAGTCCTCAGCATACTTCTTCATCTCTTCCTTTTGTTTCTCCATCTCAAGCTTCTGTCTGTGAAGCTCTTCAACCATTGATTGCTCCAAAGCCCGCTTGAGCTCATCACGCTCATCTCTTCCTTGTTGATTGACATCATCCACAAAGGTAGTTGTGCTACAACCTTGTACTCCACCTTGTGGTTGCCGACTTGCCTCACGTGGCATCTGTCGTCTCATCTCATACTGTTGCACTCCCATTGGAACTCTTTCCAAGGGTGATCCATCATCTTGCCGATGACCTCGTCTTTGAGATTGATCTCGCAGACCACTTGGTACTGTTCGATGACCTTGAACTTGACGTCGTTCAGGTCCATAACCATGACTGACTCCTCGGTGGCGTCCAGTCTCTTGCACATTTCCTTCAGACCTTGAGGGTCCATGACGGCTGACTCCTCGATGGTGTCCAGCCTCTTGCACATTAACTTCAGACCTTGAAGGTCCACGGCTGACTCCTCGATGGTGTCCAGCCTCTTGCATGATGTCAGACCTTTGAACTGGTATCTCACCTCCCCAGTCCTCCAGTCTTCCCACCTTGTCTTGCAACCCCATGAGATGGTATCTCACCTCTCATCCCATTGGGCTGCACAACTCTTCCTTGACCATGCCCCTTGCCAGAACGTTGCACTTCTCCAGCAAGTAGCCCTGCTGCGACACCTCGATGGTGCCCAACTTGTTCAACACCTTGAGGGTGTTCATCTTGATCGACACCTTGAGGGTGCCTAACTTGATCGACACCTTGAGGGTGCCTAACTTGCTCGACACCTTGAGGGTGCCCATCACGTCTAACACCTTGAGGGTGTCCACATTGTTCGACACCTTGAGGGTGTCCAGCACGTTGACCTTGTCCAGCATCTTGAGGATACCGAAGGTCCACACCTTGAGAGTGTGCAAATTGATCGACACCTTGAGGGTGTCCTGCATGTTGACCTTGTCCAACATCTTGAGGATGTCGAAGGTCCACACCTTGAGGGTGTACTTCACGGCGACCTTGTCCAGCATCTTGAGGATACCGAAGGCCTTGACCTTGTCCAGCATCTTGAGAATACTGTCGGTCCACACCTTGAGGGTGTACTGCATGTCGACCTTGTCCAACATCTTGAGGATGTCGAAGGTCTACACCTTGAATCTGTACAGCATGTTGACCTTGTCCAACATCTTGAGGATGCCGAAGGTCTTCATCATCATTTGATGGCATAGCCCCTTGAGTCTGCAAGGCCACACCTCGTCTTGTACTCCAACTCGACGGAGCACTCATTCGTCCCATTGCTAGCGGCTCCAACTCTCGCGACGCGTCTGCATCTTCTATCTCCGGAAGGTCCTCCTTGACTGAGACCTCTTCCCTTGGCGTCCACATCGGCTGCTCCATGGCCAACTGACGTGCTTCTCGTAGGTGTTCTTGCTGAACCCCTGCTGACCACCACGGATTCGGCTCGGTGCCTAAGTCCAACAGGTCAGTGCTCACATCCAGTTCTTGCCGTAGAGCCCCTCCATGTTCGCCTCGTAGTAGAGCTCGTCCTCCACCTTGACCATCACTGCCATTGGGTGGAGCTCTTTCATCTCCACGCCGAAGGTCTCTGCCATCATGTCCAGCTCGGTCTCTTCCATGCCCTTCTTGGCCTTCTTGATCCAGCCGTAGAGCACGAGGTCCACTTCTACCAAGTGGCACCGAACACGACCTAGTCCACGACATGGCAGGCGCCCCTCAGCTGAGCGTTGGGCTCATAACCTGTGCAAGGCAGAGCAGCGCGCCTTTTGATCCTAAAAGAGCCTAGCAGTCAAGCTAGTTGAGTTGTGGTGCACACTGATAAGAACAGATACTTCACCTGTCCAGCATGTCACAGTCATGTACATGAACCCTTTTGCACAAACAATCCAACCCCCATTGTTCAATATTGTTTACCTTTCTAATCCTTTTTTCCATGAATTGGTTGGGACCAACGATGACAGGAGGCGATAATCCCCTTGGCGTACTCCGCTGCCTCTGCCGAAGTCACCATCCAGGGACAAGGACCATCGACCTTCCTTAGAGATCAAGCCTCTGGATGTCATCTACCATCTGGTTATTTAATATATATATATATAATATAGCTATGGAAACTCCATTATAAACGGAGATTTTAATGGGAAATCATCTGTAAATGTAAATGGGCCATTTTCCATAGCTATGTTAAATAACCAGAATGTATATATAATTTAATTCAACAACAAATGACAAAGACTTGGTGTTTGAGCCACCTATCCCGAATAAACAACATCTCATTTAGTCAGTTCAGAGAATGATCTTTCCAATGAGATGAACAAGTTCCAAGAAATGTGTGAAGCCACCAATGAGATAAATATCAACAAAAAACACAGAAATGCTCCAAAACAGACCCTGATGGCTTCCAGGAAAAGCCGTTTGAGTTCTTCCCAGGAAAATCCAGGAAATTGTTCTGCTCTCCAAAGGTGAGTGCCAGTTCCCCAAATCTTGTCTTGTGCTGCACATCTGTGAGATCCATTCCAACAGTTGCCTGGTCTATATAATTCAGCCACGGCACCTTACGTTTCAGAAAGGTCAGCTGATCAGACTTCAACGTTTCAGTCCTGCACTTGAAAACACAGGATACACCCTTGGTCCCTTGTTGCCTGACACAACTGATCCCCATCCTTCCAACAACAGGAATCTGCTGTTAGAAGCATAAATAAAGGACATGTCGTCTCCATCGACAATGGATTGTGGTTCATACAAAATCGTTCGCCCCACCGATTCGACCGTTTCACCATCCAAGGATGGATTTGTCATTGTGAATGATCCTGATAAAGTACGGAAAGTAGTGATATTGTGTGTGTGCAAGGTTAGTTATGCCATTGGTGGCTGCACGGGCCCCTTGAAGAGAAGGTGGCAGAGATGTATGCATGGAATGCAAAAGTACTACCAGTAGCTTGAGATATACATACGTAGTATTTGCATGTATTCGCATGTATTTGCATGTATTTGCATCATATCATATCAATATGTACATACACACATACATGTGCAGTATATCTTTGTCTCACCGGACCTCCTCTTCCCCGGCAAGAGTCCTTTTCTTGGCAGGGCGCTTCATGGAGGGAGCCATGGTCACCAAGATGCTGCTGTAACTAGTTCGCTGCTGTCATTTTTAACTGGTCAAATCTTGAAGATTGGTTTGAGGTGACACAGAGTTCTGGGGAATATCGAAAATTACAACCACCAACTTGTAGTTTTATGATATTTTATGATATTTATGGAGATGATGGTGGTTGGTAAAACTTGCAGGAGAGTGTTTTATGATGTTTTATGGGCTTCAGCGCAAGTCAAATGAGTCCAGATGAGTCCAGCTCAGGAGAGCTGAGGCCTACTGAAATTTCTGCTTTTGGAGATGCTGCAAGCGCTTGCAAACAATGGGAAATCTAGAAAGCAACATCTCGTTTTTTAACGTTTTTTAATCATAGAATATACTAGACATGTGGGATTAAATAGAACAATTCACAATAACTAGTTTCCATTGGGTTGATCAGTGTGGTTTCACTTTGTGTATTTGCGGCTTGTCCGGCTACACTATGCAATCAAGCCATCACAAACACACCCATTGAAACCTTTAGAGTCTTTAGAGATTCGGGTCCTATTTTTGAAGGTTCAATCCCGCTCACGCCTTAAGGCCTCGATGTGCTTCATAGCACCTCAGCTCCGCAAAAATCTTTCTTCAAGGCACCTGGGAATCACCAGATGTATTTCCATTGTTTAATGGGTATACATAAATATACATATATATATATATATGACAATGTACATATATAACTGTGTATATACATTACATACATATATATGCTATATGTATGAACTCTATAAACACAAAACATGTTCATCTAAGTAGTTGTTCTCTCGGAATATCAATGGGTTTCTTCAGTGGATTCATTTGAAAGTAAACATTGGC
>CAMXCT020003104.1:0-76130 GCA_947184155.2 Cladocopium goreaui | reverse complement strand
AGACCATAGTTTATTATGTTTATTGGAATTGAATTCAATAACAATAGCTGTTCCAATAAACTACCCTCTGGTAATTTAACATAGCTATTGAAAATGACCATATATAGTGGATTTTCCCATTAAAAATGGTGATTTTCTATAGCTATGTTAAATTACCAGAGGGTATGGTCTCAAAGTAAACATAGCAGATCCAACAATGAGCATCGCCCCACTTGCCCACTTGCCCCACGCCTCAGTCCTTTGGCGATGGTCTTCTTTTCCTCGGGGAATCAGTGGGATGGGGAGACCCTCAGGTTTTTTTTTAAATCAGTGGCAACCTAAAAATCCAAACGTTTGGTCCGAAAATCTGGGAGAATCCTGGAGGATCATCGAACATTCAGTGCTTGTTCCAGCTTGGGACCTCTTGAGAGTCCCCGCTCGTTGGCTCTCGAGCATCGTGACCTCCAAAGAAACTGACCCTTGGAACTTGTGGATCTCCAAAATTGGAGACATGGGATGGTTGATATGAAAAATCTATACAACCTGGTGTGGGTCCAGGATCCTGTTTTTTTGCCGAGATCCTGGTGCAACTGCCCAGGTTTGAGCCACGACATCGCGCGCCTTCATCCCTTTATGGTCGATCTTTTTGACCCAGACCTGTCAGGTGCAGCTGCCGAAAATGGCAGCTTCAAAGTGTCATAGGAACATCATCTGATAAATCTATCTTTGGAATCTTTTGGGGGGGTTTTGTACCCAATTGTTCAGCAAATTCCAAGGGTCTCGCGGTTGGAAACTCTGTGTACTTTTTGCCGAACCGGGCCTGGACTTTGTCGCCTTTTTGTAGTCTCTCGCGGGCCTGAAATGAGTGGGAGACAATAACAAATGACTTGGCAAAACCGATTCATTAGGGGCCAAACAAATAAAAACCACGTGTGTCTAACATTGTTTGGGGCAATCACTTGGCAACCAAATTGGAACCTCCGAAAAGTTCAAAACCAGAGGAATACAGGAGGGGATCAGTTTGCTTGGACACAAGACTAGACAGCCCCTGTTGATGTGGGCCAAGCCTGCCAGTGTTTTTCTTTCATGAAACCATCCCATTTTTAGGTACCCAATATGGACTTGAGCGACACAAATGGAACAAAATGATACAAAATGGGGCAAGGCACAAAATATGTAGATATACCCTCTGGTAATATGACATAACTATTGAAAATCACCATGACAGTAATAGGTAAACCATCGAACTGAATGGGTGATTTTCCATAGCAAACGATTAGTTTCCTGGCTGGTCTATACTCAGGTCTTGTTGGGCAGATTTGACCCATCATCCTGCCCGGAGCGTTCAGGTTCAAGTGGCATCCATCAGGAAGTCGTCCTTGCCCAGTGGGGTCAGGCCACCCATAGGGCTTGCGAGAAGTCCAGAGTGGATGGATTTGTTCGGGGGAAGTTTCAGAACTAAGAAGGGTGGTGAAACCTGAAGAAATGCCTAGGAGTGAAGTATTTCTTTTTAGTAAAATCAACAAAAGAGTGGCAAGGCTAGTGAGGGATTTCAGGAAAAACATCAGGGTCCAAGACCGCAGAGGGTCAAATGCCCAATTTCCCTGCAAGTGGGTTGGGTGAGAATCTGCTTACCCTGCCATATTCCGGGTTTGTCCGGAAATGGGGAACACCCCAAAATGGCGTTTCCAATGGGAAACTGATGATAAACCTTGGTGTACTCTATGGACAAATCCACATATTATATATATATATATATGTTATATACTATATATATATAATATATACTATATATAATATAGATAATATAAGCATCTATACATACATATATATATATATACATGTGTGCGTGCCAAAATCTTGCCCATGCTCTCGGCACGTTCTCATTTTCAAGCTCTCTCAAGCCGCAGCGGTCCTGGATGCAGCTTACGTGGAGGAAGGCCGTGTCTTCAGCCCCGATCTCCACGTTTGCACCTAGGCTTCATTTCAGGGGACCTAACATGGCAAGATTTCGAGTTTAAAACAGATCCATGCGGGTATGAGTCAATTTCTTGCAATGCCCCAAAAAATGGACGGTCAATTTTTTAAAAAGAATAAAACAATTTATAATGAACAAGACAGAAATATGTGACTTGGCAAAAAAAATGCACCATCATAACCATCATAACCATCTCCAATTCCCTAATGACCTGATACTCGGGATCATCATCCTATTTTCAGGAAAAACTAACCAAAAAAAAAACGACACCACCAACCAGTCATCAACCCTGGAAACCACCCAAGATTTGGCTTCTATCACTATTGATTGTTGGTAAATCAACCCATTCAAACAATGATCGGTTGTAGTATGTTATAATTATATAGTTATATCTTCCCATGTTTCCTGGTCATACCCCCTTTGTTGGCTGGAAAGATCTCACCAAAAATTACTACCAGCTTCAATGATTATATTACTTTATAATGTACCCATTACATACCCATTTTTGGCAATTGATATCTTAGAATCTTAGAATCTTAGAATTTCTGATCCAATCTTCCAACAAAATCTTGGACTAAAAAGACTCGTCATAGATCAAGCCCTCCAAGCTCTTCCTTTCCAGCGAATTTTTCCCCTGGACCCCGCGCCAGCACCGCAGACGGCCGTCACCGTACCATTCAATTCCTGCGAGCCGCACAGCGCCCACACAGCCATGCGTCAGGTTCGGGGTCGCCTCGTTTTCTCACTGTCATGGTTAATGGTGAATAGTAATAATTTATAATGATAAATGAGTCTTTCATTAATTAATGACTTACTACAACTTCATTACCTGGTATACAAATGGGATGTTCATCCCCTTTTTTCGCGGTTTGACATTACGCGGGGTAACCACAGTCGGGATTCTTTTCAAAAAGATGGGGATTGAACCAACAATTTTTTCAAAGGGGGATCCCTCCAACAAAAGGGCAAGAATCACACAAAATGTACCCTCTGGTAATTAAACATAGCTATTGAAAATGACCATAGAAATAGTGGATGTTCCCATTAAAAATGGTGATTTTCCATAGTTATGTTAGTTTACCAGAGGGTAGCTTTGATTGCAAGTCACAATTATACCGTGTAGATCAGAGTTGCGTTGCAATTGAAAAAAAAAGTCTTGACAGGAATCGTTCAACATTAGCACAGCATGTTTGTCATGATCATGATCATATTCCACTTATTCCACTAAGTTCAGGATTCAAAGAATAATACTGTCAAGAAGTGGGTTTGCCAACAAACAGGGTATGCCCCATGCTTATGACAATTTGTGAAGGGAAAATGGTGATAACCGGGTCCGTCACCAAAATCGCATCAACATTCGTGCCATTTAGGTCACCAAGTGACCCGAAATTTCAAGGCCCATCTCCGCTGCTGGAGCCTGGTTGACCTTGAAATCTTTCAGCTTTTTGGTGCCCAACTCCCTGAGAGTCAACTCCAAGAAGCCGTTCTCATGACCTTGGCGCGGTGGTGAAGCCTCACCAAAATTTGGAAGCTTTTATGGTCATGTCTATGTTGACCAGAGGGGTAGAGGATAAAAGAGGGAACAAGCACAATAACATTCTAAATCACAAGATCATGTTTTCACTTTTCACAATTGTCCCTTTCCCTTCCCTGGAAGCCAACGACTGTGGGACTCAAAGGGGGCCAACCCTCCTTTTTTGCGTCTAAGCGGTGGCTGCCTCCCTGATATAGGCATGGTCCCAGCCGTATTCGTAAAGATAACAAATAATTAGGTTTGGAATCCACAACTGCAACACACTCAATTGACATTCAACAGATCCAAAAGATACCCACAATCCTACCTACTGCCTTGTCAATCACCCCCATGCTGCAAAACACATTGATGGATAGACCCAGACATCACCATCACACAACCATCAACTTGGCATTGCTGTGCTACCCCATAACTTCTAAGTATGTCTAAGTCCTTCTTCATCCTTCAGGTGAATCAAAGGATCAACATTCATATAGGTCTATAAACACCTTCAGGTGAATCAAAGGATCAACATTCATATAGGTCTATAAACACCTTCAGGTGAATCAAAGGATCAACATTCATAAACCCCCAACATGTTTCGTCCATCTCCCTCTTCCCAAAAGCCGCCTGGAAAACGCTCCCACCAAGCCACGCAGCACGCGGGCCGTCACCTGGTCCTGCTCGTCGAAGAGTTCCGCCGGGTGCCCCAGGAAGCGATCCGAGAGTTGGGAGATGTGCCTGGGAGTTGTTGAAGCAGTTTTTTCGGGCTGTAAACCAGGAAAAACACCATCAAAATGTGAAAAAATGTGGACTGGTTTAATCCATATGGGTGGTTTATTCGGTTTCCCACATTGATCGGTCATTTCTCACAGAGTCCAAGCAACAAAAGAGGTGGGAGTATAGGGTGGTATTAAGCATCAGTTGATTTTAGTACGTTGGAAAAAATGATGAGTTCCGGGATGAGGATCCGGATTGACCTTGGGAGGAAATCAAACCAATGATAGTTCATTGGGAATAATATAGTCGGGATTAGAAATGGAGTTATGATTGGGAAGATAATTGGAAATTGTAAATGGAATTATACTTGCAATTGGGAGATAATCACCAACAATGGTGGTTTATGTTTAACCACCAACCATCGATTAACCATCGGTTAACTGTCGGTTGACATGAGTTGATTTGGAGGTATAGATCGAATTCCAATTAATTGGGACTATACTTGGGGTACAATCAGCCATCTTCAACATCCCAAATATACTGCCGATCATGCATTTTAGTCGGAAATTGGATGCGTGGATCCATTTTCACCATGATTTGGGAATGGCCACAGGGGTTTGGTTGGGTGTATTTATTGCAAGGTCCTAACCCCAAGGTAAGCGGATGGTCCGATACGCACTTGCCCCTGTTTTCTTGGAGGCCCTCATAGCAATCAAAGCGTAGATGTCCGGCAATGGAAGCCATCAACGACTGAAGGTAATACAGAATGTATACAGAATGTCAAAGATCTGGTGTGATCCGGTGTACAGACCTCCTTCCCATCACGCTAAAGCCATCAAGGTGCGCAAATCCGTCGCCATTCTTGGTTTGGATCACCAGACCATTGTCCCTGACGGTTTTCACCTGCGGCAAATCCATTTTTAAGCACTTGTAACACTTAGGATCTTTTCAAGCTGAGACTTTACTGTGGGTTGTTGGATAAGGATTTGCGCACGTCCCTTCCAAATTCTAAGTTGTCCCATCCTTGAAGCCTCAATTCACCACGAAAACAGGGCAGCGTGTCATGGGAAAAGTTGAAAGACTTCAAGGCCCCAAGTCGCCATGATCCTCAGGTTATAGGATGATGGGCACTGGACCCCACAAGTCAGCCCAGCTGTCCCTGCCTTGCCAGGCAACACCTGCGAAGTGGCAACCAAAAACAACGGAAGGGTGAGGACATGGCAATCCGAATGTGTTTCTACAGTAGTTCAAGCAACAAAGGAGGGAATTTACAAATGTCAAAGGTTTTTAATCAATATGATTCATCAAGAAGTGTCGTTTCTTTTTCCTGAAGGCCATCTTGACGTTGGCTCACGCAAGAAGAAGGATTTGTCCAAGCATGACATCGCTGTTTACAAGTTGTTTACCTTCATAAATAGCCCAAGGTTCCGCTAACTTTGGACAGACCCGGCCATATTATCTGCCAGGCCGTTCTTTTCCGGTCCGTCCACTCGGATGAGACTGACGTGGGTCCCACTATTGTCCATCACATCCCAGTCACAGTAAACCCCAAAAAAATAAACGTTCAAATGTTCTAAGGTTATGAATAACCATAACCAATTTTAAAACCATTAGGTAATTTTTAAAAGGTTCAATTTATAACAACCATTGTTCAAAACCACATAACCAATTTTTAAAGTTATGAATTCCCCCCCGTAGTAACGTTCCAAAAAGATCCCTGCTGTGATTTATTCAGCAGTAAGGTCCATCTAGGATTCATAAAACTTCATTTTACCAATAGGGGGAGTTCCCCAAAATCGTGATTTAAGTACTTCCATATAATTCCATCTGATTCCATGTAATTCCATACAATTCTGGTAAAATTGGTACCCCCATTGGTAGACTGGTGCTTTATTCATCCTTCGTTAACACATCATACCCCAGTCGTCTCCAGTGGGCCTCCCCCCGTTGGAGCAATGCATCCGTTTTGTCGGCCCGGACCACCTGAAGCTATATCTATCCCAGGATTTAGGATGGTTTTTCCTAGGGATGTCACCAAAAAACATGATATTAGGAGTTGCGATCTCACCGGCAAAAACAATGGCTTTTTCACTGACCAAAATGAGATTTAGCCAACAATGGGGTGTGTTCATCGCCTACAATCGTGATTTGAGCAGCATGTTCGCCAACAAAAATAGTGATGCCACTAGTGATGTAACCCTTTTATCATTTTACGCTTCAAAGACTACAGTAAGTTTGGATTCAAATGTGGAGGTTCGCCAACAACCTGACACGCATGAAAAAGTGGATGTGTCCACAGAAACTTTGGGACTTAGAGAACAGAAGCACAGATCTAATCAACGAGAAATCAGAGATTGGCTATGCGAAGAAGTCAGGATGTAAGCTGCCAAAGACGGAGACTCAACGAAGCACTAAGTATGGGAACAGTGAGTGGCAATATGATGAAGAGGCTGCAAGAACCCCTGTCACCTCTGGGCAACCATTCCCCTCTTTGGTTTGCTGTGTGATTGAGTTCCTACCTTCAATGCTAATCTGACTTGCTCCTATCTGGCAATTCGGCAAGCCGCAAAGTGGAAAAAATGAATTGGTGGGCTGAAATGAAGTGAAACATGGTTTGAACTCGCCATTTCCCCAAAAAGCGGTTCAAAATTGATAACAAAAGTATTCATTCATGCTACTGTCAACTCAGCATTTCAAAGACAGTTGAATAATATCAGTATCAGGGTCTCTTTCCATTTATACTACTTGGAATTATCACTATTTGGAGGACACCCATATTCAACTGGCAGTGTATATATATATATATTATATATATATTATATATATTATATATATATACTATCTATATATACTATCTATATATATATATATACATCCCGGGATGACACTGAGAAGCCCTCTCCTTAGCCATTCGTTACATGGGGCGATTCTGATCATGTCAAGGACTCAGTCGACCGGTTCCTTGGGCCGACCCTTTCACCAACCTTCGGCGCTGCAAAAGCGGAAAATCTCCTCGGCACCCGCTGATTTGTTTGGAAAACAACATAAGACACATCAAAGACATCCGATTTGGAGGAATGTGTCAACTATCCGGAACTTCAACCACTGTAATCTGGAAAAGTCTGTTAGTTTCCTAACCAAAATTGAGATAAATCCTGAGTCTTGCCCCAGAACTTGAACTCAGTATGGTTTCTGAATTGTGTAGCAAGCCCGGCCTCCTATACAAAACTGCGGGCACGGTGCAATTTGTGAGATGTCTAGTAGACTATGCCCGCATCGCAAGAGCTGAGTTCCGCAACCACATTGCCAGTAGGATCGCCACCAGGACCTACTGCAACTGCAAAGCAAAAGAATCTTTGTTTCTTGACGTGACTATGAATCCGACATTGCAAGGATCAAGATAGAGAATGGTTCTTGGTGGTCAAATGATTGAATGGTTTCGCCACTGGAAGCAAGCAGCGATAGGCCGACCTGGCATCGAAGCAAACCTCGGGAAAAGCGCCGCCTCGCAAAGGTGGCAGCTGAACAGCTGATTGGGGGGAGGAGCATGGCAGTTGGAAGAGATCCTCGTCTGTCTTCACCAACACATCATCAGATCAGATCAAGGTATTCATTGATTTGAAATCTGATGACAGCCCCCAAAAGTAGAAATGCTTTAATCCGATGTCTTGGGAACACGGAACTTCTCCAAATTCACGAAAAAAAACTGCCATGTTTCAGATTGGAAACAGAAAAGTCCTTTCACAGAACTTTGGCAGAACTTTATAGCTGTAGCTTGCATGTTGGCGCCGTGAATGTGCTCTCCGTTTTTGCAACCTGTTTTTCATGAACTCTTTTCTGATCCTTCAAGTACCTACAAAATACCCATTCGCGTCAATGCCTTGTCAAGATCTGTGCAGACTTTATGCATCTTCACACCTGCGCTTTTGAAATCATTCAAAGCCTCTCGCGCAGCTCGTAAACGGTCGATGGATGCTTCATGAAGGTTTTCTTCAACACGCATGTGCGCCCTCTTCCCTGTTTGCAGCAAAGAAAATATGTAGGTCTCTGCGAAAACCGCATCTGGGGGGATCTTCAGGTCCTTCATCTCATCATACGCTGACACTATGCGCCACAAACTCGCAGTTTTAAAAGCTCCGATCAAAGATGTAAATGAAACAATTGTTGGGGAGAGTGTGAAATTGGACAACAGATCAAAAAAGTACTTTGCAGCTTTGTGCTGTTTGTCACCCCAGCCCCAACATGCTCGCATTGCGGAGTTGATGTGATAAACATTAATGGAGACATTGCTGTTGTTCATAGTGTCCAGCGTTTCCGCAGCCATTTCCACATCCCCAAAATCAGCAGCTGCAGCGATCCGGGCTGATCCAAGGATTTCATCCAACGGATATGCCTTCAACGCATCATCCCAAATTTGCTGTACCTGAGTAGCATCTTTAAGCTTTGCAAAGATGCGGAGGGCGACAGTAAATGCAGGCTGGTCAACGAGTTCACAGTTGGTCCGGCACTGTTCATAGATCTTGGCTCCATCCTTGTATTGCCTGCATCTAAACGCTGCATTCATTGCGACTCCATAGACTGGTGAAGCATTGCCAACATATCCAGAAAAAAGTGATCTAGCAGCAGGCCAATTTCTGTCCTCGCTTGCAGCCGCTATTTTGCTGACAAGTTTCTTTTCTTCCTTGCTTAGTACAGTCCCATCGTTCCGTCCTCTAGCGCTTTTTCGGATTGCAAGACCAGTGCGTTCACGCAACTCTGACAGAGGCTGTTGCTTTGCCCTTCCAAAGCCACATGATGGCGTATGCACATGGAGCCACAGCAAACTGCAAACAAGAATGCAGCGCTTCTGAAAGGCAGCACCGGCAAATCCCATCTCAAAACTCAAACCGCATGTCCGTGCTATTTCCTTCTGGGCAGCTTGAAATGGCTGAGGATTTTTGGGCACTTGCGCTACAAGCAACCAAAAAATGAATAAAATGTAAACTATCCATTGCTTTCAGGCAAGGAGCGATTCAATAAAAACTTGACTTGTTCAAGACTTTGGACAAACCGAATCCGCTTGACATTGGCTTTTACATGTTTAAACCATGCAACCCATCTTTGAGATCTTGTGGATCAACAAAGAACTCAAGTGCAAGGGCGTGTATTTCTTCGGTGCTGTGTCACAGATAGTGCCATCGTTGCCACACTTCACTTTTGCATCCGTCCCA
Source organism: Cladocopium goreaui (assembly GCA_947184155.2). Classification (NCBI taxonomy): domain Eukaryota; class Dinophyceae; order Suessiales; family Symbiodiniaceae; genus Cladocopium; species Cladocopium goreaui. The sequence continues at coordinate 66,730 of CAMXCT020003104.1, read as the reverse complement.
TCAGGGCAAGCTTTCTCCCCACCTGATTGTGAAGGCCGAAGCCCACACCTGGCCAGGAAGATGATTAGATAAAAGGTCACATGTGCCTTTTCAAGGACTACGATGCCAAATTGAAGAGTGGTGTGTTGGTTCCATTCTTTCCGGATTTTTGGACGAGTCAGATGCGATCAAGAAGACCAGAATCCCAGCTCTGCAAACGTGAGAGGTTGATTCCAGTGGACTTTGGACGGAACAGATTTGCTCTGGTGCAAGCCTCTGTGCAGGAAGTGTGTGTGTGTGTGTGTCTCGGCCCCGGTGATGCGCGGCATTTTCGCGCGAAAACGCGAAAACGCGCAGCAAAACGCGAAAACGCGAAAACCGCGAAAACCGCGAAAACCGCGAAAACCGCGAAAACGCGCACGGAAGTACAAGAGCGCGAAAGTTGGACAGTCAATGCAAAATAATTATATTGCGCTGCAATAGCGGTGTTGATCTGTGTTGCACTGGGACTTCAAGTACAGAGTAGTGGAATGCAGGTTCATGTGATGTGAATGTTTTTTACGGTATCTATAGATCTATATTTCATTCTAGCCCTACCTACCTACCTACCTACCTACCTACCTAGCTAGCTAGCTACCTACCTACCTACGTATCCATCCATCCATCCATCCATCCATCCATCCATCCATCCATCCATCCATCCATCCATCCATCCATCCATCCATCCATCCCTCGTCCATCCAATCTATCTAATCTATCTAATCTATCTATCTATTCTAATCTATCTATCTAGTCCATCTGTTTTATCTAATCTATCCGATCTATCATATCCATCCATCTATCTATCTATGTAAGCTATGTACCTAAGCTATGTATCTAAGCAATGTATCTCAGCTATGCATCTAAGCTATCTGTATGTATCTAAGTATCTAGCTACGTATCTATTTATTTATGTATCTATGTATCTGTGTGTCTAAGCTATGTATCTATGTAATCTACGTATCTATGTGTCTATGTATCCATGCATCTATCCCACTCTCTCTCTCTCTCTCTCTTTCTCGTCATCTCTCTGTTTATCTATCGATCAATCTACCAAGCCGTCTATCTATCTACCCGTCCATCTGTATATCACCTATCTTCGCCTTATCTATCTGCCTACCTACCTACGTACCTCTCTATCTCTCTATATCTCTATCTCTCTATCTCTCTATCTATCTGTCTATCTATCTATCTATCCATCCATCTATCTATCTATCTATTTATCTAAATTTCCTCTATCGCTTGTCTAATCCTTCCCAACCTTTAATTTTCTGTCATCCAATCTACCTGTATTTAGTGTTCTTGTTATGCATCTGTGTTTTCATCAAAATTCGACGGACATATTTATGCATATTCCTGTAGTCATAGTCTGCATTTATGTTCTCATCTATGCTGGCATCTTTGTTTGTTTGTATGTATGTATCGAGGTGGTGCATTGCAATGCAAGCAAAAGGAAAAGTGGCAACATAATGAAACTTAACGGACTGCCTTTATGCCTGCAGGCACGTGTGCATGCATGTTTCGGACGTATGTATGCACGCATGTGCCTCTCTTTGCATCGATCTTTGTATAAATTTATGTAGCTGGCGCAGCGCGTTGTAATATGATGCATGTGATGTAATGCCTTGTAATTTCAACCAACATATATATATATATATTACATATATATATATATATCATAAATATACATCGTATGCATATATATATTATACATATATATATATACATATTACAAATATATATATATATGGTTTACATATATATATATATATTATACACATATATTATACATATATCTATTATACATATATTTATATTATACATATATATATATACATATTACACATATATATATATATAAATGTGATTTACATATATATATATACATATGTTATATATATATATGATATATATAATATTTACATATATCATATATATTATACATTATACATATATATATTTATTTATTTACATATATATATATATTATACATTTATATACATATATATATATATATATTACATATATATATATATATAAGATGTACATTAATTTACGGGCATACACGTTTATGCATGTAATGCAACGTATATGTGAGTGTTTTTGGATGCATGGATGAGCGTGTATTATGTGAAATCCAGCATTGCGGTGTCGTGTGGCGTCACGTAACACAAAATGTAATGCCGCACAACGAAGCGGGATGCATCTTTGTATGTATCTTTGTATGTGTACAGCTATGTATGTCTCTATGTAACTATGTATGTCTCTATGTATGTCTCTTTGTATGTCTCTATGTATGTCTCTATGTATATCTCTATATATGTCTCTATGAATTTATGTATGTCTCTATGTATCTATGAATGTCTCTATGTGTGAACATTATGGAATGCCTTGCCATGAATCGGACGGTGAATACAACGAAAACATGCATGTACCGATGTATGTACGATTCTCACATGATCTACGTATATGAAATGCAGCGTAACGTCGTAGCATGTTGTGCATTTATGCGTCTATGAATCTCGGTATCTTTGGCGTGTGTGTGTGTGTAAGGATGTTTGCCATACATGTGTGCATATGCATCTATGCTAGAATCAGTGTATTTATGTATACATCCATATTTCTATGTATGTACCTTTATTTGTGCGTTCCTGTTAGTACCCTTGGAATTACATCATTGCAATGCAGCGTAGTGTAACGCAATGGATTGTAATGTAGTGAAATATACTGTAGTGCAATGTAATGTAGTAGAATGTAGTTTGATGCAATGCAATGCAGGTAATCTAAGGGAAGGGCAGGAAACGAAATTAACATAATGTACTGCGTGTTTGTCCGTATGTGTTGTGTTGTAAAGTAACGTGGCGTAGCGTATTGTCTGTCTTGTATTGTGTTGTATTGTGCTGTACTCCTTTGTATTGTATTGCATGGGAGTGTCCTGTGATGTGTTCGAAATATGTTTTTGTATCTATCTTTCTGCCTATGTATGCACTTTTGTATCTGTGTATCATTTTGTATCTATGTATCTATGTGTTGATGTATGAGCAGATGGAGGGGTTGGTGTGTGCACAAAAATGCAAGTACATGAACATGTAAGTGTAGTACGCATATTATGTGTATATATATATAGTTGATTGTAAATGTAAAGGTAAGAGACATGTAATGTAAGTGTGTGTGTGTGTGCTTGCAAGTCTGCAAATGGCTGTTATGACAAGGCAACCGGCACTTCTCTATTTAGATTTCTGTTTGGAAATAATATGGCATGGAAATATCAAAGGCGGAAATGCGAAAACAACAAGAACGGCGCAAGCAGCCAAAAAACAAAAACTGCGAAAACTGCGAAAACCGCGAAACACGAAAACCACGAAAATCGCGAAAACTGCGAGAACAGCAAAAACAGCGAAAACGCGAAAATCGCGAAAACCGCGAAAACTGCGAAAACCGCGAAACACGAAAACTACGAAAACTACGAAAACCGCGAAACACGCAAAAACCACGAAAACTGCGAGAGCATTGAAAGCCGCGAAAACGCGAAAACCGCGAAAACGCGAAAACCGCGAAAACGCGAAAACCGCGAGAACAGGAAAACGCCGAGGAGACTAGCACTATTGGCCGCATTTCTCGGTTTTCTCGTTTTCTCGGTTTTCTCGGTTTTCTCGGTTTTCTCGGTTTTCTGGTTTTCTCGGTTTTCTGGTTTTCCGGTTTTCTCGTTTCCTTGCATCTCATCGTTCTGGCCACGTCGCGTGGATTTCTTGCTTAGAAGCCTCCGCCGGTACGGTACATACCACTATTACCCCCGATTTCAAAACATTGATATTTTTTTTCATGATGTGACAAGGGTCAAACTAGAAGAGCACTTAACACCTGCCAAGACATGTGTAAAATGCTGTCCGTTTGGTGACTTTTCTGCACTACAATGTACCCTCGCAATGTCAGCTCCTTCTACCGGCCGTGCCTGTGGCATGGCGAGAAAATGGAGGTTCTGAATAAAATGAAAAATAATTTCCAAGTGAGGAAGAAATCTGCTGGCTACTGCTGTGGTCTCATGTTTGCTAAAGCTGCGCAAATGCTCCTGGGGCAGGAAAAAGAATCGGCTTCCTGAAGAGTGACACGTATTGAATGCCGAAAGGCAAACTTCAAACACATGCGATGGAGAAATCAACCCTTCAATCTCTTCAGTTGGGTTTGACATTCTGGCCTTTGTGAGCACTGTCGCATGGAACTTAAGAGCCCATACCTACTCCAGTTACCCCTGGTCGTATTCAAACACTTGCAGAAAGAGATACATATGCTTCTTTTTGTCTCAGAGCCGAAATGCTTCACGTCGTTCTGCTAACAAAAACAACAGGGGTAGCTATTGCAGCCTTCCAACACAGCCTGTCCAATGGGAGTGAAGTGAAGATGCAGCAACCAAAGCCCATAGGTAGTTAGCTGCAAGCGCCAAGAGCCAAAAGAGAGTGCAAAATGATAGATAGGCAAGCACTGTGCACCAATCGCCCAGGAGCAAGAGTTGGCTTAACTACCAGAAGGGTTCTTGAACACCCTTGGTTGACGCATTCGATAAGCAGGGATGGGCCCAAATCTACCCATGTAAACCTTGAACAAGAGAGGTGTTTGCAAGTCTCATCCTGGTGCAAATCAGCACCAAAGAGCGGGAGGCAGCTGCATCTTTTTCAGGCATTTCTTGGCCCAAGCCGTTGACAGTGAAGGGCTTTTTGCATCGCTTTGTCACATTTCGCGCAGTTCTGACAAGGGCACTTGCTTTATCTTCCCAAAGCCGCATGGAGGTGCGTGTAGCAGGAGGACCCAAAGGCACAGCAAGCAACACACTCGAACACATCGCTTCTGAAAGGCCGCACTGGCCATGTGGTCAAGCAGTAAATTGACGACATGACAAGGAACCTTACATTGAAGTTCTCTCACAATTCTATGAGTGCGCCATTTGCTGAAACTAAACGATCCCTAAAAGATGCGCGAGTACGTCTTGAAAATCCCATCTCAAGTCGGATCTCTTTGTTATGTCCTTCTCCCTGTCGCTTGAAATTGCACAGGAATTCGGGGCACATGTCTCCAAGAAACCACAGCAAGCTTTCAATTGACTGGACCAGAGAAGAAACTCACTGATCCCTGTCCACTGTCCAACTTTGATTTCAACATCCTGTACTAACGCTTGCACAAGAGATGTTCTCAGACCCAAAATGTTTCGCGTCAGCCATGAGCAGTATCCGGCTTTCCCTGCATACCAATGACTCAGAAACGCAGTTCATGACATTGCAATTTTATGAGCAGCGATGGGATTTAAAAGCACTGGGCACAAACATGGAACAACGGCAAGAGTAGTGTGCCAGATCTTTCGGACATTTCTAAACTGGTCAGCCGTCGTCAGCGGGGGGGTTCCCCTTTAAGGACCCCCCTCCTGCGGCACATTGTCACTGGGCCCTCGGTGGCAAAGTTCTGGAAATTCAGGTTCAACAAATCAGTCAATGGATTGTGAACATGCAAGTTTGACACGTAAATCAGTTTACCTCTGTGGCTCTCTAGTTTGAACAGCCAGAAACAGGCTGCTGTCGGGACCACAGGATGACTCCAGAAGATGCCAACAGGTTGGTGAAACGGGCCCGCAGCTGCAAGTGGTGCCTGGTAGCCTGGTAGCATATATCGATGGTGATTGTTCGATGGTGTCGATAAAGCTGCAGCTGTGGTTTCTTGGCACCGCTTGCCTTGAGGCACTTGCCTCAAGAAGCATAATCCTTGGCCATGTCCTGAGGTCACCGGCACCGAGCCATAGATTGGGCTGGAAAATGATGGCAGGAAAAATACCAGCACCACCACCACCAGCATCATCACCATCACCATCTCTACAGGTTCCCTGTAGAGAGGGAGGGAGACGGATCCCTCATCCTCATCATCCTTATCATCATCATCATCATCATCATCATCATACTCATACGTAACTTCGTTTTGTGGAAGACTGGAAGAGTGAAATGAAAGTCCCAAGTCTTAGATGGTGCTACTGGTTCCTTCTCGAGCTTGATTGTTTCTGTTGTTCAAGCTGTTTTTCTTCACATCTCAACAACCTTTAAACCCCAAGATAGGTACAACCCTGGAGATTCTCGCACCAAGCTTCCCTGGAGGTGGTACTCCAATCGGTGGGGCCCATGGACATTTGCACCTGGCTGTAGTCTGGGGGGACCATGTCGAAAAAAACCATCTCAACACCTGGAAAACAAAGAGGGTCTGGTTCAAAAATTATTGGATCAGTTGGTCGGACATTGGTCGAACATCCAATTTCGGGGTCTCAAAGTTCACCCAGGATCGTCGCTCGGCTATAAGTTAAAACTAGTTAAACCTGTGCAACATTCAAGGGGCTGAAAAACCTCCGGCACCAGGGTTTCATCTGCCGGAAAAGCCATACTGGAGGTGCAGTTCAGGATATCAATGTGCACCATGGTAATAACCTACATATGTTGGGGATATGCGCACTATACCCTCTGGTAAACAAACAAAAAGCTATTGAAAATGGTGATTTAGTTCGTGGATTTACCCATTGAAAATGCTGGATCTTTCCATAGTTTTTTCCATAGTTTTTTGTATGTATACCAGAGGGTAACTATGGTTTTTTTGTAAATATCACTTATTCCTGGAATCGGAACCCACAAGTATTCACCGCCAAATCATCGCGGTAAGAACCTGCGACTGCGATGAGCGGGCGATGTTCTTCATGCGCTGCAGCGGTTCCTTCCGAGTTGACCCGGGATCTGCTGGAATTTGGGTGCAGGAAAAATGTCGGTATATTAGCTATGGATATGTTATCATCCAGTTATTTATCATAATAATAAATAAATATGTATATATAAATGCTTGTATATCCATATTCATATCTATATAATATCAAATCTCATAGCTAGCTAAATGTCGAATAAAGCATTTACCAATGTATCGTCCACGAGAATTTGGAGGTATGGCTCCAACCCTACGTGATAGTCTTCAAGAGAAATTCCCCAGAGGCTGCAAAGCCATGGCCAGTTCAGTTTAAGAATTTTATGGTATTCCTGTTGAAAAGAAAAGACAAAACATTGGGTACCTTGAATTAAATATCATCATTGTGTTGAAGAAATTACAGCTGTCAAATTTCACTTAGATTTCACCATCAAAATCGAATACAATCGAACGTTTCACTGGATATCGCCAGCTGTTTAATGGTCCCAAGTTACTCTCTCATCGCCTCACAAGTTCCGCCACCCCGACTGGGTGACCCCACGCAGTCGTTCAACTGCACTGCAGTGCCACCGGGCCTGACTGGGACTGGGTATGTAGATGTGGCAAATAGTATGGTAGATAATAATAGGATGTAGAACCTATTCTTGTGGGCCTCATTGGATGACTTGGAGACTTGGCCATCCAATATTGGTTGCATTCGTGATCCTGGTATTTGGACGACAACAACAACAACAACACAGTAAGCATTCAAAAGATTCACGTCTTCCTGAGCCATGACTTTTGCTCTGCACTTTTCACAGAATCCGCGTGCCTAGAGTCTGGTCTCCCTGCCATGATAGTTTTCATCCCTAACTCCGATGGGCCTTGAAATGGCCTCCAGTTCTGCAGGATCCTCAGAAGGTGAACGTGGCGCATTCTTAGGGGGATGTGATTGCGCCACGATGCGCCACGTTTGTTCTGTGTTGTTTGGGGATGTTGACCCATCACCATGGCTCCCAGATGAGAAATCAGCTCTCGGGAGTGGTTTTGATCGGCTGGCTGGGCAGGATGTTCATCCCCAAAATCTCCGGAAAAATGATGAGCCTGGTGGTCACTCTGGTTTTCGGGGCTTTCTCCGAGGCTTGCCTATGTAGATATAGATATAGAATGATATAGATAGTACAGTTATGAATGCGTGCGTGACCTGAGAACCTCAACAATCGATAGATGATGTATGATATAAACATGTCCTGTCTGCAGAGCAGTGTGGAATTAGAAACTTGCCTCTGCTGCCACTGAAGTCACCATTAGATTCGGAGTTTGGGTATCGGTCAAAATCCTGGTCTCGTAGACAATGTCAAAATACCTGGTGAATATGCATGCATTCCCATATGCCGATGGTTCCATAGGTATCTACTCATCCCCATTTGGATCACGCAAAGCTTCTGCGACTTTCCAGTCGCAAATTCACCTTCTGCCCTTCACAGTTTCCGTTTTTCTCCAGTGAGGCAGCACTGAAGGTGGCTATGCATTGTGGCTATAAATCATGTTCATTAGGCAATATCCCATGTGGACGATATGCAGCACTGGATGAAGATGATAAAGCGGACCAGGGAGGAGTCGAACCTCCAAATCAAGTTGTCAACGTCTGGTGTCCAGACTTTGCAAGCTACGCCACACCCATAGGGCAACTGGTCCTCTGCAATGTAGAAGAACCTGACTAAATCTATCAGAAAACCGGCCTGAGCGCTGAGACCACCAACTACCCAGCCTGCCCAATCTTTGCCCTTGCTCGGCTTCAAAATGGCACCCCATTTTTCGACAAACCCCCACGAGTGATATGAAACTAAGCATCTGATCGTGACAAATCAAATCCCTATCATATCCCACTCATGCCCAAAAATGATATTCCCGTATAACATTTGGTTAATTTGCCAATCATATTCCCTCTTAGTCCCACAAAAAGCTCTATATACTTGGTTGGTTATATATATATATATATCTATAAACCCCAATCCCTGTGATTTTTCCAGATAGAAATTACATCTGGAAAAAGCATAGTAATTCAACAACCTAAGATATGGCAATGTGGGGATAGTTAACCCTATGGCCCTACGGCCCTATGAATTGTTTGACCATAAAACCACTAATTACGATGAGGGTAACGCCGTAAGACCATCTAAATTATGTGTGTTCTATTTCATTGATATCCTATGAAATATTCCAAGATCCTCATGTAAATCACGATTTGGTAGGTAGATCACCATGTGCGGAAGGGTCAAAACATTGTATATGGTTTATGGTCATCCATCCTGCAATGGACTTTTTACAATGGGCAAATGAAAATAAACATTAGAATTTGCGTTTGCCCAAAGAATGATCCATAAAATGTACAGTGTAACATTAGAAAAGGCAATGGTGTCTCATCATGTTTCCCATTGATGGCCAAAACTTGGGTGAGTCCCCATGTTTCCAATATCTGCATCAAGGAGTGCATACACCCGCTCAGCTTTAACTGCAGCTTGGAGAACCAGAAGAGGTCGCAGTAGAATCGGCGCTGAACTGCCAGGGGGATGAGCGTAACATGTCGGTTTTTGTTGGATTAACTACTGGATTTTGGGTACCCAATTTTTGGGCAAATCCTTTCAGATCCCGTGGTGAGTCTCCCTGCTGACAGTTTTGTGCCCAAAAAGTGCCCTAGAAGATCATCTTCGTCACTTCCAAATGATCAGATTTACAGATCAAAATTTAATGCCAAGGGAATAGAAGATTTGGTCCAGTTGTCAGCGTATTAAGCCTTCAGTCATCGGGGTATGTATCCACTTTTTTGAACTGAGAATCGTGAAGGTTCCCAGCCCACCTGTGTATAACCCAGAACTCAGGCATGGGTTCCAAATCTGTTGAGAAGGTAAGGCTTCAATCCCTAAGGTCCAGCAGAATTCCACCTGTGTGTGTTTCCCAAAAAAAGACTTTGGGAACCACAAATTCCACCTAAAACTTTTCCCGCTCAAATCGCCTGGAAAGAGGTGTCCTTCTCAACTTGGGAACAGACTTCAGGGTCCTGCAGGTCTGGTCTTCTCAGCCACTGATTGCGTGATCCAACTGGAAAGTGGCGTGCAAGTGGGATATCCCAACAATCAATTCTTCACCAGGGTTATTTACCAATTCTTCCCAAGCTACAAATATTGGAGGCTTGGTTGCTTGGGAAGGCAGCCCAAATTCCAAAGAATGCCGGTGAACTCATCATGATCAACAGGAAAAATCACGGAAAAACGTCTTTCCAACAGAGCTGACACCTGGACGTGGTCAGCCCCATCTCTGGTCCTGTTCCCCCTGGGCACCACTTGGGAGTAGCCAAAAAGACGCTCGTGCACCTGGACAAAGCGATTCCAAGCAGTGCTGGTGGAGCAGCCAGTTGCAGGCAATGTCAACCCGAGCTCGGAACCCGGGGTTGAACCCCCAAGTGTAGTGTTTATGCTCAGGCGGCTCAGGGATCCTTCAAAACGCACCCTTACGACATAAACAGAAAATGGTGGGTTCACGCAAAATTGGTGACCCTAAAACCATGTATATAACATGAGTCATGTCTTGTAAGGATTCCGGTTGTTTGCAGAGTCTGCCACTTTGGAAAAACACCAAAATGGCTACATTTCCAACAACCGATAGATACCCTGCAGAAAAACTGTTTTCTTCGCTGAGTCCAATCCCCCATCTGTAGATTTTAAAGCCAACAATTCACCCATCATCCCCAGCCTTGCTGCTGCTGGTGGCGCTGTACTCGCTATAACTGGGAAGCCTCATAGCTGGATGGGGAAAGATGATTCCAGAAGAGTTGAAACCCGCCAAAACGCAGAAGACATGCTGGAAATGGGAAAAAAGAGCAAAAGTTGCCCAAACAAAGCAGTTTCTTTCTTCCAATGGCCCAAAATTTGGTTGATGTTCACACCATCCTGCGACTCCAGGAACCTCTCACAGGCAGCTGCTAAGGTTTGCAATCCACGCATCATCTGCCAGGGAGAACCAGTGGACCCATGCCGTTGGTCGGATAACAGGTCGGTTATCTAAGGTTTCTTGAGTGTAGCAGCGAATCGCAGACTGTTTAGAACCAAGCTTGAAAAAAACATGTTAGAGGTCTGGTAGTAAACAAAGCTCAACATGTATGAAGATGTTTCCACCCCGGCTTTCTTTAGGAAATCATGGAACTTGCTCATGAAATCATTTCCGGCACCTCATGTTTGATTGGAAGTTCCATTTTTTTTTCATGGTTTTTCAAGGGCTAAATTCAAAGCGGAATCAGCCGCAAAGTCACCCCCCTGCCTCAGCTGCTTCATGCGGATTGCGTTCTGGACCCAGGACCTGTCTGACAATAAGCTACGCCACAAAAATATCATGGTTTTTGAACATGACTTTCCGGTGACACAGCCATTTTGGTTGACAAACCAACTTAAAGCCAAGAGCCCTTCATCTCTCACTGGAAGGGTCAAAGTCAGTCATCTGCCCAACCTGCCAGTGCTTCAGCTTGCCACGCACGCGATCTGTCAGCACCTTCATGGTAGGATGCTCCAAGACGGGGGTCTTGCTCAGTTGGAAGAAGTCCGCCACCTCGGCTTGAAAGTCTTGGGAGGAGCTGGAAGTATTGAGCTGAAAACTACCGGAACCCGGAACCCGGAACCCGGTAAGAAATAGAAAAGTTAAAATAAGATGTCTTTGAATTTCAAATTGATAATCCTTTTTTGGATCCGGTACATGGCAGGGGAAATGTCAAGTCCTCTTGGTGGGGAGATGTGTGAGTGTGTCGCGTATTGTAATTTCAGAAATATTTCAGACATGTGCATCGCGATTGGATTACAGTAGATCAGATTAGCTTAGGATGGATTAGATTACATCAGATTAGACTAGACTTAGACTAAATTGGAAGTAGAGTGGATGAAGATTTAGATTACCCTCTGGTAATTTAACATAGCTATTGAAAATGGCCCAGTCGAAATAGTGGAATTTTCCCATTAAAAATGGTGGTTTTCCATAGTTCAGCTTTGAGCAGATCAGCTTCAGATGTATATCCAAGGGCATCCAACAGTGCGGTTGACCCAATATTAACACCATCATAGTAAGTAACCCAAAAAAAAAAGATAGAAAAGTCAGTTACTGTATCATTTATAGTTACCCAATATAACCATCATATATAGTTACACCATCATTTATATCCCTAGTTCAGTAGTCAATGACTGTTCCAACTTTTTTGCTTGCTATCTATACACGTTTCATCATAAGTCGCCGAGGGCTTGGTCCCCGGACCGAGGCCGTACTCGGGATCTCGCTATATCTGGCCATGTACCTGGAACGCTTCGAAAATCGACAAGGGCCGGCTTCAAGGGACAAAGACATGGCTGGCGCTGGTGAATGCTGTCATCCATCTATCTATCTATCTATCTATCTATCTATCTATCTATCTATCTATCTATCTATCTATCTATCTATCTTATCTTATCTTATCTTATCTTATCTTATCTATCTATCTATCTATCTAATCTTATCTTATCTTATCTATCTATCTATCTATCTATCTAATCTTATCTTATCTTATCTTATCTATCTATCTATCTAATCTAATCTAATCTAATCTTATCTTATCTTATCTATCTATCTATCTAATCTAATCTAGTCTAATCTTATCTTATCTTATCTATCTATCTATCTAATCTAATCTAATCTTATCTTATCTATCTATCTATCTATCTAATCTAATCTTATCTTATCTTATCTATCTATCTATCTAATCTAATCTAATCTTATCTTATCTTATCTATCTATCTATCTAATCTAATCTAATCTTATCTTATCTATCTATCTATCTATCTAATCTTATCTTATCGTATCTTATTTATCTATCTATCTATCTATCTAATCTAATCTTATCTTATCTTATCTATCTATCTATCTATCTAATCTAATCTAATCTAATCTAATCTAATCTATCTATCTATCTATCTATCTATCTATCTTATCTTATCTTATCTTATCTATCTATCTATCTAATCTAATCTAATCTAATCTAATCTTATCTATCTTATCTATCTATCTATCTATCTATCTATCTATCTATCTATATGTATGATGTATACAAGTATGATGTGTGTAGATATATATATATATAGTGCAATTATATTAAACAAGTTAAAATAATATGAAGTACAGAGATGTTTTTGTTTGAGGATCAAGAGATATGCATACCCTTCGGTATTCTCAAAAAAAATAAGACACTTATATAGTTTGATTGATTATTTTCCCAGCTATAAATCGTCATTAGTTTGAGTATTTTCCAACTTGCCATTTTTTATTGCCGAAGGGTATGTAACCTTTGTTAGGGGATGCACATGTGAGTGATTTTGCAAGTGCCACTTCCAGAGATAAATGCAGTACTCTCCATGACTTCTCATACAGCCTGGGGAACCAACCAGTTTGGGGTTCCAGATGCACCAAGAATCTACAGACTCTAAAATCTGGAGGCGGACTTTAGTCATCGGTTTTGCCACCAATTTGTTTCACGATTCTGGACACCAAAGTAACGATTGGAAAAGCCAGGCCATATTTCCAGACGCTGTAACTGACAGGAGATCCACCTTACTTACCTTAGGTGTGTCCAACAAATTGGGAGACACAGTACACAATATCCAAATATCTAGGAAAATTGGGAGACACAGTTCATTTCCCCGCTACACGGAAAATTCTGAAGTATTTTGATCCCCTTTGAGGTCGGCGACTCACTTGCGCACACAAAATTGACTCAGTTGTACACACAAAATTGACTCACTTTTACACACAGCCTTGGTAGGGAAGAAAGGGTAGGATCTACCAGCCACACCTGTTGCTTAACTTCATTACACAGATACAAGCGCTACTCGACTTCCCTCACTTCCTTCGACTTACCATCACACTTCAACTTTCAGGAAGGGAGCAGAAATCTACATCGAAAGCGAAACATCCTTGTCATCATGAAGTTCATTTTCCCCATCATGGTCGTTCTCCTCATCATCATTATGTTTCTTCATCTTCATGCTCATCCTCATCTCCATCTGCATCTTCGTCAAAGGCATCATCACCACAATCATCATAAGCATCATCACCATCACCATCACCATCACCATCACAATCACCATCACCATCACCATCATCATCATCATCATCATCATCATCCGCACGCAACTGAGTTGTTTTTCGCGTGCACAACCGAGTCGGTTTTCGCCAGCACAACCGAGGCACCTTCACCATTTTGATCATTTGAGCATTGTTCAATACTGCGTGGTTAGTAGAATTTCTCATAATGGAATGTGGCAATCCCTTATATACAGTATAACTATGTATAACCCCAAAAATTAACCAATCGAGCTCACAATTCTATTGGTCGGTTACTAGGGATTCCCGGCCCATGGATTATGACAATCCCCGATACAAGGGGTAGCCCCTACAATCATCAATCAACAGGGGTTTTGAACACTGCCCATTTGGGGTAAGGGTCAAAAGTTCAGTTCAAGCCTCCCAAAAAAAGTGATACCATTCGCAACCAACATGGACCCTGTCAAATAGGTGTTGGAAGACTACCTTCCCCTAAAAACAAGTGATTCTCAGGGTTCCACGCTTTGGGATGGTATTTGCTGCTTCTTGAAGTATCAAGTTAGTAGCCAACTTGCCGGGTACAGAAACACATGACCCATCAGTTTAGCCAAGTTGGGAAGAGGATCCCTGTCAGTATCGACTAGGATTTACACCAATGAATTCTAAATGGATCCACCCAAAACATGGCCATATCATACCGTATACAATTGCGGAAAATCATCTTCCCGTAAATTGCAGGGACCATGCTAAATTCAGGTGGTGTACAACCCCAATTTCTTGGGTCAAGCGCCAGTACCCCTGGCGCACTGACGCTCCTTCTCCCTTCGCACGTCGCGCTGCTCGGCCCCGGACCTAGGGTCGGCGGTTTGGGGCGCATGGCCATATCATATCCATCCCTGGCGTATGCTGCAATGATATCTATTTATTTTGGCCAAACTTGCCGAATCACCGAACCATGGCTGGATTTGGGGCAAGAGGTCTTAGAAGCTGCTAAAAGCCGCTCTTGTCTCACCTTTTCGGGGTGCCCTCCAGTAATGTCACCTAGCTGGAAATCCTCCCCAGGGGTCCCCGACTTGTGAAAAATGACATTCAGCATCTAAGAAAACGCATCCATCAAGACTGGATCTCCCCAAATTTATCGTAACATTCAGAATATATTTTCAAGAAGAAAAGAAACTACCTAAGATCCCAAAAATCCCAAAAAACATCTTCCACCTCAAGGTGACTCAAAAAACATTCTAAATGCAAAAGATTAGAAACCCTCTGGCAATTTGACATAGCTTTGGAAGCCATGGTTCATTTATACATGTTCGCTGCAACCCCTAGGTTTGCCCGCGGCCAATCCCGCATATCCTTTGACATGTTCGAATCCCTGCGCAGGGTTTAAGTTGTTTACTTTCCAAAACAACAAACACGGTAAACCCTAAAACCTAAAACCCTAAAACCCTAAAACCTAAATTAAAAGCCTAAATCATGAAAACTTAAAGTCAAAATCACTGCGTATAGCCAGTGTTTTCATTGATCCTCTGGTGATAAGTATATCATATTGTTTGGATGTGTTGTTGGTAACATGTTTTGCCTATTGAAAATAGTGATTTTCCATAGCTAGATTTCCGGATCGGAGGATCGTTCCACTTAGTAAGTCTAGGCTTATCCCATCTACTGGGTAGAACTGGGTAGAACCCCAGTTCAGTTACAGTAACAAGTCACGATTCGTGGGCTGATCCTCGTAGGGAACCAGCAAAACCAACTGCTCAGCTCCGAGGCGCTGATTTCTCAAGAGATCCGCCTGGATACGGTCCGCCGTGACGGGAATCACCTCAACGGCTGGGGTTGGGGGTGGCAATACATGGGGACCATGTTGAGTCATGAAACATTGTTTCCATACACATGAATAATGCATATAGTATAGTAAAGTATATTATATATTATATATTATATATTATATATTATATATTATGTATTATATATTATATATTATATATTATATATTATATATTATATTATATATTATATTATATATTATATTATATATTATATTATATATTATATTATATATTATTTATTATGTATTATGTATTACATATTATATATTATATATTATATATTATATATTATATATTATATATTATATATATTACATATTATATTATATATTATATATTATATTATTTATTATATATTATATATTATATATTATATATTATATATTATATATTATATATTATATATTATATATTATATATTATATATTATATCATATCATATTATATATTATATTATATTTTATATTATATTATATAGTATATTATATTATATAGTATATAATATCATATTATATTATATATTATATAATTTCATATTATATGATATATTTTACAGTATCATATTATATTATATAATATCATATTATATTATATAGTATATAATATCATATTATATAATATAACATATTTGATATTTTATTATATCATATTGTATTATATCACATAATATTATATTATATTTTAATATATTATATTATATTATATTATAATATATTATATTATATTATATTGTATTGTATTATATTATATTGTATTGTATTATAATATTATATTACATTATATTATATTATAGTATATTATAATTATTACATAGTTTAGATCATATGTCATATAATATATAGTAAATATTATATATACTATATTATATATTATATATTATATATCAAATATTATATATTATATATTATATATCAAATATTATATATTATATATTGTATATTATATATTATATATTTTGATATAATATTATACATAGTATTATATATTATATTATATATAATATATCCAATATTATATAATATATATCATATAATATAGATAATATATAGAATATATTATATTATATGTATTGTATTATATATATATTATTATATATATGATATTATATATATAATATATTATAATATTATATTATATTATTTTAAATTATGTTACATTGTACTATATTATATTATATTATATTATATTATATTATATTATATTATGTATATATATATGTATGTATACATTATATGACAACAGTGTCAACATATCAGGTCGTCCTACCGGATGTATGATGGCAAAATCTCCGTCCGTCCAACGTAAGGACCCGATTCGGGTCAAGCTGTTGGTTGTCGGAATGACTTCCCTCTGGTAAACTAACATAGCTATGGAAAATGGTACATTTATGGTTGATTTTCCCATTAAACCTGGTGATTTTCCATATGTTAGTTTACCAGACAGTATCCCAAGTTGGGGAAAGCAGCACTAGTGAGACTAGTGGTCCAAGTAAGTCACCACCGGCCAAGCAACATTGGACTCGCGTTCACGTCCCCAAGGGTTGGAGGTGATCTGGCCATGCAAAAAATCTCGTCACCCTGCTTTGGACTGATCTGAAAACGATGCCTCAAAGATCGTACAAAGGTTTTAAGAGCCATCGGCATTTTCTGGGGAGGCATTGATCTCCTTCCTGAATTCCAAACTTGGAAAGGTCCGAAAACTCACGGATTTCCACTGCTGAAGACGACTGTGCCTGGATCTTGCCAACATCCGCCTGAGCGAAAGGGGGGTTGATCGGCCCACTTGCAAAATCACTGGCCACTAGCAGAACTAGACATTTTGGGGTTGGCACCCAATTTTCACCATGACCCACATATATAAGCTATTTGTCAATTCAACTTCACGAGAGTAACAGCATATGCCACTTTCGAAGACCAAATGCCTGTGGCGATTCTCTTAAGGTGTGTGTCCTATTGTTTTCTTAGTTGCAAGGCAGGAGCAGCGGGAGACCCAAAAAAAAGCAGATGGACATATCGCAATGGACATATTTTGGTTCAACCAAAACCACTAGGTTTGAGGTATATATCTTCTTTACATTCTTTACTTTGCTGGCTAAAGAAAGGTGTGGCTTTGGAAATCCTTTTATATATAGGTCATGGCTCAGAAACCCAGCCACTCTGAGTTTCCCTAGCCATGAGGTAGGGATTCTTCCCCGGTCGATCAGCTTCTGCGGGCCGGCTGAAAGGTAGATACAAAGGTGATCGTCTGCGAAAAATGTGAGCCTTCAAATCCCAAGGTTTATGGTGCCTATCTCCTGGTATCTCCCATAAAAGCAGCCATTTTAGGGTATCCCGATGTCTCCTGGTGTTGCGCAAACCCATCCAAAAGCTTGCAGGGAGGCAGTCTTCGATGTGCTTTGGATTGAGAATGATTGAGGCTTGCAGGATTTCTGAGACAGCACTGCGCGGGTCAACTCGGTTTAACTGTTGCCCTGGATGAAGTCCACCAAAGTCCCTTCAACTTTCAGAGTCTTTCAGTTTCACCTCGCCCCAGGCTTCTTTGCTTTTCTCAAGCCTTGACAGGAAGCTAAGATGACCCGCTGGCCTTCCATCCTTTTCTTCAACAAGATCATGTCCTGCTTCTGGCGTGTCGACCTAGACGAAGCCGAATTTCTGATTGCGACTCGGAATCTCAACGAGACAATGTCCTTTTCCCGCTGGTTGGTTTAATAAAGGGGTCAACACCATGAAAGAACCTAGGAATGGTCTACCAAACGGTCTACCAAACCAGCTCCTCATTTTCTCCCACAAAGGACAGTTCTTGATCTCAAGATTCACACATCCAAATATCCACCATCTGAGGCTTCTTGCGCGGAACCCATCCATGGGTTGATGATCCCATAGTAACTGGGCAGCTGGAGCAGTGTTGAAGTTGAACAGCCCTTGTTGGCTCAAAACCAAGGCCAATAGTCCAGAAAAAAAAAGCTAGTTCAAGGGTTCTAAAATCCATCCTGCCAAAAAAGACATCCTCTCAAAATAATCCAAATCGTTGGCGTCCCAAAATCCAGCAGTTCTACAATTGTGCAGATTTGCAATGTTTCAGCAGTGCGGGCATCCCCCGCCTGGGCCGCAGCAATTGCTGAAGAGCCTCCTGAAGTCTTGGCCGAGCTTCAACCAACAAAGCTTGGGGGGATATATATAAATGTGGGCATTGTACATTACATACATGTATATAATTTATAAATATGCAGTGTGTGTGTGTATGGGATTATGGGGTGTTCACCAACAGTTTATTTTTCGCAAGAAAGTTGGAGTTGTTACCACCAATAACTGCCAGAAGATTGAAGGATTTGAAATCTGAAAGGAGGGAAAGCCATCTGTGATTCCGTGATCCTTAAAGCTTGACCAGTACCAAAAATTTGGAGTTCCCAAAGAAGTTGTTCCGGCATTGGCCATTGAATGGTCGAAGTTCATGCTTTTCCAATGTTTCATGTTGTCCCGATGTAGACATTGCCTCAGGAACTGGTCTTGGGTTTTCCAGAAGGTAGATGGGTTTTCCAGAAGGAAGATGATACTGACGATACTCCAGAAAACTGGCCATCCAAATTCTTGATTTCGCTATCAGACGGGGCAACCGGCAGTACTTACAGTAGCTGTCACAAACCCCCTGAGCTGATCCAGACCCTCCAGGCCTTGCAGTCGATGTCCAAGTGGCTCAAACCTCCAAAATGTCGCCGGACCCGATACGCGGTTGATTGGCGGTTGATACCCTGCAAACTTCAGAGTGTTTCGGATGCATTTTCTAGCTGGGTATCAGAGATTCCTAGTCTTGAACTTGACTTGGAAAACCTTTACCAAGGTCTATCCAGGATACAAAATAGATGCAGATAGGTTGATGGAGTTGTTCAGGGGTCCATCATTGTTATCATGGACGAGGATGGACGTTACCCATTAAAATAACCATAAATTGAGCATACTGACCATTTTCAGGTACCAAAGCCTCAAAAAAACTCCCACGTTTTTCAATCCTAAGATGATCCCAGCCTCCCTGACCAGAGGACAAAGACCTGAGTGATTTGTCTCAACAAATCCCTATGGGTTGATAGCCATCCCCCAAGGAGTTATGATGATATGATCCAACTCATGTAAAGGTGACGT
This sequence comes from Cladocopium goreaui, assembly GCA_947184155.2. Lineage (NCBI taxonomy): Eukaryota > Dinophyceae > Suessiales > Symbiodiniaceae > Cladocopium > Cladocopium goreaui. The sequence continues at coordinate 46,941 of CAMXCT020003104.1, read as the reverse complement.
TGTAACATGTTGTAACCACCCAGGGCTGATGTTTGTTTTGCATGGATCATTGGACAAAACTGGCCTATGTCTTTGGAACTTTTAGATTTTAGAATATTTTAGATGCACGTCAATGCACAAAAATCGACAAAGGCTCAGTCCCACACCGCTGCATCAGGGGATCAATGGATCACTGCCGGCCCTGACTTTGATTTTTGTCTCGAGTTCTGTGTCAGAGAAGGCTTGAAAAAACATTTACAGTAGCTATGCGTGTGGGTGTGTTTCTGCATGTGTGTGTTGAAGTGTGTGAATCGAAAGACCGCGCTCCATTTTCATGGCTTTGGTCCAACAGATTTCATTGAACAAAACTGTCAATCCTCAAATTTTCTACACTATGTCTGGCATCGAAACAGACATAAAATCAATGATCATCCAATGCAAATGTTTGTCCTGTGCAACTGGGTGAAAAACAGCTACCAAAGCCCAAAAGCGGCAGTGACCCACTTGGGTATGGCTTGAAATTGGCCCCTCCAGACCTTCCAAACCTGGATGTGTTGGATGTATATCGTCTATATCATTACTACGTCCATTGTTAGTAGCTATTTCGCTGTATCAGGGTCATCACTATTGTTGTTACTGATATGGTTACCATTCTTAGTGTGATCTTCATTTTACAGTACAGCCCAAACCTTGTCTATAAGGCCATTTTTGGGTGGTTTCCTTTGCAACCCAACCATGTGTAAGTGGAGCCATCCGTGGGGCCGTTCACAATGATCCATCTGGGTATCAAAACATACCACCCCAAAAAAAATATCTCTGTCCCCCCATCTACATAGCTATAACCTGGGGGTCCAACCCCCAATTCCACCACGCCACCGCCTCCCCTTTTTTTGGGCACGGCACTTAGCAGATCTGGGTGAGGTCCCAATGCCTGGATTCGTGGTGGCTGCTCGTGGGGTTGATGTGACGGCCGTAACCTGTGTCATCGTTACCCTCCTGTGTCATCAAACATGGCAAGCTGGAAAATCCTCTATGAATGGGGTTTTGATGGGATATATATATATATATGTATATTATATTGTGTATATGTATGTATGTATGTATGTATGTATGTATGTATGTATGTATGTATGTATGTATGTATGTATGTATGTATGTATGTATGTATGTATGTATGTATGTATGTATGTATGTATGTATGTATGTATGTATGTATGTATGTATGTATGTATGTATGTATGTATGTATGTATGTATGTATGTATGTATGTATGTATGTATGTAATATTATATTATATTATATTATATTATATTATATATTATATATTATATTATATTATATATTATATATTATATTATATTATATATTATATATTATATTATATTATATATTATATTATATATTATATTATATTATATTATATATTATATTATATATTATATTATATTATATTATATATTATATTATATTATATTATATTATATATTATATTATATATTATATTTTATATTATATTATATATTATATTATATATTATATATTATATTATATATTATAGTATATATTATATTATATATTATATTATATTATATATTATATTATATTATATTATATATTATATTATATTATATATTATATTATATTATATATTATATTATATTATATTATATATTATATTATATTATATATTATATTATATTATATTATATATTATATTATATGTTATATTATATATTATATTATATTATATTATATTATATTATATATACATATGTAACATTATATGTATTTATATATATATAATCTAGGAATGAGGTATTTGTTTCCATTGCCAGCTTTGATATCCAAAGGTATTGTCATTGTTGTCGGCATTATTGTCCTGACTATCAGTAGTATAAAGGTAGTTATCATCAGTATCAATTGTGGGTATATGCTACATGTATACACATATGTTCGAACTTGTGGCCAGAAAAAAGTTCTTGTCATTTTTTTTGTATGGCTCAAATATTCGTGGAGAATGCAATGGTTTCAATGGTTTCAATCGTTTCAATGGTTTCAATGGTCTGCCATCAAACACACCGAGCCCTGCCGAAGTTGTTAGCAACGGCCCACTCGATGGGCTGTTGTTTGAAAGATCCCCGGAATCATGTCACACATGCGCGCGGAACACGCGTGGCACTCTTCAGTCCCGAGACGACGCAAATCCGAAACCTGCCAACATTTCCGAAATGGGGACTATCCAGCGGAACTGAGGAAATCAACAGCGCAACTGTTGCATTTGTATTTGAAAAACCCCTCGAGCAGATGAGGGATGTTAGGATAATACCAGCAGTCTCCAGAAGAGCTCATAGGTTTCGGCGCTGCGCCTGCTTTTGGTCGGGACCTCTTTGGCAATCTCCGGGTTAAACTGCAGAGGGTGGAAAATTATTGTCCCCAGTGGCAGTCAGATCTCAAACATCAAAAATTGTTCGGAAACTAACTCAATCTGTCAAACCCATATCGCACGCATCGAAAGACCACCAAGCCAAACACATGTCAAAAAATCCTTCAAACACAAGTTCACTGAGATTTTCAGACAACCACCATACCGGGGTCAATGTGAACCATTGCAACTTGCTTTTGAAGACCGGCGCCGCACTAGGCTAATTCAGGGTGAAACCCGACGTGTCCACCTCCCCTGGCGGTGTCATGAAACCCAGTCGTGCCAGTCTCCACTGATCCATGAAGCTTGAAGGGACAAAGGAACAACATCTAGTTGAATGATGATAATCCTGACAATGCTATATGGCAGTGTGTCAAAACCAATAGTACCCCTGTAGTTCACATCAAAATAGCTGGGATTTATGGATGTGAATAACCCCCTAAAAATGGTATTAATAGGTATTGATCCATACCCATATATATATATATATGTATAAGGTTTATATCCATAAAAATGATACTCATGAATGACAATACACCGCTACACCACCCTGAAACTCCCCTGTTTTTTTCCAAGCGTTTCCCCTGTTTCAGTCGCCTCAAAGCACGTCCTGTCCACGGGGCGGTTTCGCCTGCGACGTAACGTGTTGAACAACATTGTTCGGAAACCGTCAAGCCAATGTTTCTTTAGAAAACGTAGCAATTTATCAATGTCATGAAAGGTGTGAAGAAATATCAACTGAGTAATTCATGATGCTGTGGATGGTTGCGAAATCCTGCACCAAAAGGATGGTGCCAGTTCTTGGGGATGGTCATCAACCAGATACCCGTTGCCTAGCAAGCCGTGAAGCCAATGCCACAAACCATAGCCCAACATAGTGATAGAGTGAAATGGTGGGGAAATATATGTATACATAATGTGTATATATATATACATAATACACATACATACATTTACATGAAATATGTGTGTGTATGTGTATATATATATATAATCCAATTAGTGAATATTGGTGATGCTTTATATAATATGCCATATCATAGAACTTGGCTTTAACTAACAATGGGATAGAAAGATATGGCCCAATGCCCTAAACCATAGCCCTGCCAACCTTGACCTTGACCTCGGAGGGTGAGGCTGCACCTGCTGAGAATCACAAGAACTTGTGGAGGTGCCGGGATGTGCTGAAATAACTATGGATAAGAATTGTTAATAGCAAATCATGTTTAATAATGTTTTAAAATGATTGTTATAATGCGTCATAGTGGTTAGTAATGGTTAGTATTGATTAATAATGCTCAACAGTTAAATGGTTAATAGTGATAGAACAAACAAGAATGGTTGAAAATCATGGGTAAACGAAAAGAGGCAAAGCTGGCATCAACCAGCAATGGCTTACCGTAAATGGGTTGTTTCTTTAAACCATCCCCAAGTGGTAGGATTATGGCATTGGGACCACATCTTTTAGTTGTAAAGTCCGTGTTTGATGAGGACCGCGGTTGCACATGGATTCTTATCGCGCGGTGTATCGGTGCATCGGCGCGAAAAAAAAATGCGGACCCCAATCCCCAGCGCTATGATTATTACATATATATGTATATCATTCATGATGCTTAATCTCTTGCCAAGCAGGATGCAAATCCAAGTTTTTACTTAGGCCATTGGAGAAAAACCGAGTTCTCCCAGTAGCCAGGTTGGTTTTCAGGATTTGACCGGGTCATCTGTATAGCCGCTATTAGCAACTCGAAAAAAAGGATCGAAAAAACAGCAAACCTGCAAACCCTGCGAAAATAGTGACAAATCACACCATGTCAATCTTTTTGGTTGCTTTTTGGTTGCTATAAATCATGACTAAACCCCTCCAATTCGGCAGCTCCCATCACAGTCACCTGGTTCCATGGGAGCCGTTGGCGGTGGAAGCGGCTCCTGGCCAGGGGGAATCCACCATGAATCTAGATCATTTTCTGGACACCATGTTTGTTTTCCATATCGGAATATCGTTTTTTGTCAATTTACTAGAGGCTTCTTGGGGCCATTTTATGGGAGGTTGATTTCCAATATGTAGATGTAGGAAGCCTGAAACCCAGCCATACGGTTGCAATATGGATTTGATGTGGAGTATGTGGACGTTATCAGGTGTAATTCCATGACATTTTCAGAATACCGGGGTGCCTTGCGGAAGTCACTAAATGATTCTTTTCAGTTATTTTCACCCTACAACCAATTGAAACAGCAACCATGCGGGATATCCGCCAAGCAAGACTGGAGTTTTGATCAACAAAAATGAGGCCGTTTGAATCTACAGTCATAGGTTATGAGCCAACGAAACAACAAAAAAGATCGCACGTTTGAACAATAAAAGTACAATAGCAGGTTTTGTTTGACCCAATAAGAAGCCTCTTTGACCAACAACAAAAAACAGCGTGTTTTCTTAACATAAAATGATCTTCACTGGGCAGCTCTGATCTTTAGGACCCGCCTGGCCCAGGGGCTGAGCCAGTTCCATTGGCAAGTGGCGTTCCTGCCAGGATCTCCCTGGAAAGCCCCACGGTGACAAAAACATCCCGGCGGACCGGAAAGTGAGGTCGTGAAATACTGTTTTTTTCAAAAAATCATCGTTTCGCCAGGGCGAAAACACAATTCAGCGATCACAAAAACTCTGAAATTCAGACGTCTGAATTTGGTGGTTTTTTAGATAAATGTGTATTTCGCCTAGGCGAAACGCAATTTCTGCTTCAAACAAGTTCAGGCATGCTCAACTGTCCGCACCGTCATTTTTACATATCTTGCAGTTTGGACACCGTGGCTTTCGCCAAGTTTTTGTACGTGTGGATGAATCTCCATTGCCACATCTTGCAATAAAGAATCAAGTCCGCACTCCGGGCATGCAAACTCTTTGGCACGATTTTTTTGCACGACGTCCATGCGGCATCTATTGTGCCTGTGTGCGCTTTGAGCTTTTCTCGGTTTCTTGTGACATCCTACCCCACCCCATCATCAGCGTAGCATCAAGAACTCAGCAAGTTCACACGAACGTTAACATGCCCCACCCCAACCCACCCCACCCCATCATCAGCGTAGCATCAAGAACCTCAGCAAGTTCACACGAACGTTAACATGCCCCACCCCACCCCACCCCATCATCAGCGTAGCATCAAGAACCTCAGCAAGTTCACACGAACGTTAACATGCCCCACCCCACCCCACCCCACCCCATCATCAACATAGCATCAAGAACATCCGACTCGAAAAAGAAGCGTTTCGCGACCTCAGTTTTCGGTCCGTAGGCAAAAACATGTCACCGGGTTACAAAAACATGAGGTCTTCGACTTTTGGATGGTGAAATCACAAATGTCCCAAAGATTTGGAAGATTCCCCCCTGGCGGAATGGTTTGGATCATAGTGGGTCTATTATTGTAGCTGAAGGCATGAGGGGTGTTCTTTGGATCTGAAACCAGCTGTAGGGTCACAGCAATATTACGCATATTTACCCCATTCCCTGGGGCTGTCCCAAGTTTGCAACTGAATTGATGTCAACCGCACATCAATTGAAAGCCTGGTTGATTCATTGTCTGGTGTCATCCCTAAAAAGTGGTAATCATGGCCATTGCAAGCGAACCGGCCGATTAAGCAGCTCAGGCTTTGTCATTCTGTGTTTGCCCATAAGTTCACTCTTTGTGTCCCCTTCTATGGGTTTACACCCTTCATGATGTCCTCAAATGGAAAGGAAAACTATACATGTATATATTGAAGGGGTGTACTGCATGTGTGTGTATATATATTATATATAAATATATAAACACATACACTTCGAGCTCGGTGGTTCATCATCATATATCATCTACCATCATATAGTCATGTGTCTTCAATTGCTGAATGGTCGGAACAGGATTGTCCTGGGAGCCAGGGCGGATGCTCTGCCTCAGACCAGCAGGTCAAACCGTTCCAAGGTTGGTTCCACAAGGTTATGCACCAGTTCGTTAGCTAAGTTGGTGAACATCACTTCAAGAATTGTTGAGTTGGTAGAAATCTCGAACTGCAGCAGTTCATGGGGGTTATGTTCACCAACTTATAAATCCACCTTGCAGTGTTCGAAAACTTGGGATTTAAGTGCCGAGACTTGGGGATAACGAAAGACCCAACCATGTATTACTTGGGGATGTGATATATGGGGATGTAATATGAACCATATTATGAGGATATCATGGGCACAATTTGCCAGATTTTACCATGCTGGGAGGTATCAAAACGTATGCCCTTATGGCATTGGGTTTACCACGTTCGGTCGAATTCATCTTTCTTGGATGCCTGCAAGCTGACCACATCTGGAAATGTTCTCTTCTCTGCACATTGCCAACCCCCTCCTTTTCATATCGTTCCTCCCTTTTGCAGTTTACAATGTGATGTAAGCTCTGATAAAAGGCCACCATAGGCCACCCCAGGCCACCCCAGAATCTCACCCCGAGCAGTCCGACTGTTCCCGCGGCAAGGGTGGCACGGCGTCGCACGTGGTCTCCTGTGTGAACACAGGAAGAGGTCGGTTTGAGGTAACCAAAACCCAGAATTAAAATGTTATGTATCAATGGGATTCAATAATTATAATTTCTGGATAATGGTATATATAGTGTATATATATATAGTTTAAATATATATATATAGTTTAAATATCATCCAATCTGAGCATATCTCCAGAAAAAAAAAACATACGTAGATTATATTAAATGCGTTATGACTGGCATAATGGAGATCAAACCAAATCATTGGCTGAAATTGGCATTGTTCTCGGGGAAAATGAAGATATATAATCCCTTGGAACTCCGGGTGCCATATTAAACTGCAGTAAATCGCATCCCGAGTTTGGCCAAACTCAGGTCCTTCTGAGGAAAATACCCCGGGGAAAACGGGTACATCGGGGTCCGAAGGTCACTCGATCTTGGGGAACCAACCAAACAATGGAGATTCCCAAAGCAAAATTTTCAGTACCAGGCTGGGAACCATTAAAAAAAATATCAAAAAACCTACCAAAAAAAGATCAAAAACCAATCCTTTAAACCTCAGATTCGCAATTGGCCGCACCTGGGGTACGCTCAGGTCACGCATCCTGGCGTTCAGGATGGAATGGTAGGAGTGAAGCACTGCCAGACCCAAAAAACCCTCTGATACTCAAAGATGGAAATGGAAAATTATCCATTTAAAATGAATGTACTTGGACATTTTGGGAATTATCAAGATTTTTCTTTATTTGGAAATGATCTATCTTAAACGGATGTAGTGTTGGTTTTCTATTACTCAGCAGGGGGTATTGAACAAAAATTCATCCCCCAAGCCCAACTTTGGATAGGTGTATCCTCTGGTAATTTACTGTAGTTGTGGCATAGATGGCCCAGATGATTTACCTACTTTTTAGAAAAAATAATAATAAATAAAGATGTTCCATAGCTATGTTGAATCAAAGGAAGGTGAAAAAAAATGCCAATATGGGGCAAACCCATAGTCTTCAGGAAGTCAAGTGTTTTTCTCAAGGACAGCTTGAGAAAAAAAAAGGTCAAGCTGACATCAAATCATGCCGGTCCAAACTCAGCAGTGTCCGTCTTTGGCAAGGACCCAGCGGCGTTCTTTTTCCTGAAGCTGTAGGGCTAGCGATGAAACTAAGGAGCAAAATCAAAATGGGACTTGGCCGATGTGTCCGGATGTTACCTATTCCAACTGCAACTGCACCGATCAGCGTACATATGGATTGAACCAATGAAAATGGAGATCTAGCCGCTATTGTGGGCATAGTACCAATGTGTGTGTGTGTTGGAAAATAAGCTGCAATTTGGGGTTTGTCTGCTTCTAAAACGTGGCCCCCTCCAAAAAATAACACATAGGTGTCTCGCTCCAACAGTAGACCATGGCGGTCAAATCGGTTGATGTTTTTTGGAACAATGTGACCATAAAAAGGCTGGTCCTTCTTCCCAAAAGGCAACTACGTACTACTTGGATCATCCTTGAAGTTACTCAAAAGCTACCCGGCTTTCGAGCCCAGAAATGGCAGGTTGAGAAAAACACCTTGGATTCCACTGATAGCTCAGGCCAAGATCATCCGAAGGTCAAGGCAGGATTTTTTGTTAACCAGCCCTCAGCTTACTAATTTAGCCGGCATACGAATTGTCAAAACAACTGAAAAGTAACCTAACAGTCCTAACACTGTTTTTGGGGAATAAACCCCCCAAAATTAATCAACAGAGTTTATGAATGACCTCAAACCCCCACTGCCAATACAGGCCTCATCTGCTGTTCCAATGGCACGGCCCCCTTGGGAGGCCATAGCAAGCGATTAAAGTGGGCCTCACATCCGTGATGAATCTGGACGGGTCAAAAATCCAGTGGTACATGATGGAATGTATCCAACAATATGTCTTGGTCATTCGGATATGTATCCATATACCTACAGTTATTTATACATAGCGTTATATACTTTATATATTATATATTAAATATATTATATATATATATATTATAGACATCTATCGGTATAGTACCTTTAAGTAGTACCCCGGACTCTCGGCCCTTGCCAAATAAAGTCCATTTTGAAGCAGTGGTCAGTGGATCAACGAGAACTTCACGGGAACGATGACAACTTCACGAACGATGACAGCTTCTTTGAAACAACTCCCTTATGTTGTTGTTGTTGTTAATAATAAAACCCTTCAAAAGGAACTTGAACAGAAAATACTCATGTATCATAATGTATATGCATATGATCGTATGTATGTATGTATGTATGTATGTATGTTTGTATGTATGTATGTATGTATGTATATATATGTGTAGTGATATACAATGAAATATGTAGTGTACTGTATGTCTATTTGATTTAACAATTAATAACCCAACCATTATGAATGATGAGTTTATGGCAAGACCATGACCGAGCACAAGAAGACCATCAACTTGGGCACTGGTGTCATCTGGTCCTTTGTGGACACCAAATGTGCGATGACCGAAATTGTTTCATGCCAAATTCAATGCTTTTCCCCCAAAAAAAAACTCCATGGCCAGTTCATGGATTTTTCAAGGGAACTTGCCATTTTCGCATCCCTCCTGTCAGCTAGGAAAATGAAACCCCACCCCACCGAAACTCCCGGGTCTCGCGGCGTTGAAGTACCGAGGACGCACTGGAGTGCACAGAATGTCCTGAAGTCCAGGGTCGCTATGGTTGAAATAAACCCACTGATAGGTAGTCTATCCCACCAGATTCACAGGTCCCAAAACCCCCCAAAAAATCCAACCCGCCGAGCTCAAATCTGCAAAACACGGAAAGTTGGGTCGTCATGGTCCCTATGTCCCTAAAGTGATTTCAACGCTGTAAGTTGGATTTCGAGCAATCATCATGGCACTAATCGGGGCATACTTCTCAAGACTTTATATAATGATGCCTTATTTTTTCATCGGGCCTTATTTCAGGGCTATTTCATAGGGGGGCAGGTTGGTGAGGGAATAATCACCATAAACCCTTATACCCAAGTGCAGTTGATGAGGTTGATACCTCCGCATACAGGGATATCAAAATGCGGGACCCCAAAATAATTCAACATTGGCCATGGATGTACATCTGTATATGTATATTTACATACCTATACACTTATGTTTATAAATTGAGGCCACGAAATTGAAGCTCACTTAGCCTTCATGCCGGTTGCAGCTGACTAGGCTTCAACAACTCTCAAAATGCCAGGTGCATTTTCTGGCGGCACAGTCGCACCCAAGTGGCCCAAGTGAGCTGGTGCCAATCTAATCCTTTTTCTGGCTTTGAAAATTCAGGAAAAAACCAGCTCTAAATCGGTTTAGAACACCTAAAAATCACCAGCAACATGGCCATCACCAATGGACCCACCAAACGCAGGTCATACTCTTGAAACATCCACTGAGCGACACAAACTGGCAGGCTTGGAGCACACAAATGACAACCGGCAACAAACTTCACAAAAATGCGGGATTCCAAGTTGTGGCCACTGAAACATGATTGGAAACTGATGATGATAAACCACAGGTTGTAGCCACATTAAATTTCGGAAATTGATGTTAAACTGATAAACAACAGGATTTGGGGGTTCTCTGTTTTCAACCCCAAATAAATGTCCTGAAAGTGAGACTTTTTTCCAACATCCCAAGTATCAGGGGCCCCATGGGCTGTGGTTTCGTATAGCGTTAAAACCTGCAGTTCTTGGTGCAGTTCTAGCGCCAAGGCACCCAATAGTTCCCCAAAATCCCACGATGGAAAGGATTCACAGCTCCGCCTAAGCACAACATGAGAGTCACCCAGTGACAAACCTATGCTATTCACGTCTTCAAACCACGGGAAATCATTTAAAAAGAAACCGAAAAATATATAAAAGAATCACACATGAATCAAAACAGCGATAGGGTTTTTCACAGTTTCGCCACCGCTTTGACATTTTGGGAGCGATCTCGTGGTATGCACCGACCCACAGGCCATTCACCATGCTCCCTACAAAATCGTCCCGTAGGAGCAGGGTTATTCCCAACAGCCCAGACAAGGGGGGAACTGAGCATACAAAGAGTTAAAGTTATGAAAAAGACATGACAAATTTCTTCCTGTTATCATTTATTCACAATGGGTTGGAGCAACCCTGATATGGATCGCGACCATTACCCATCCGCATTTGATGCCCTATCAGCATACTTCTTTGTCTTAATCAAGGGTGCCTGGGAACTTTGTGTTCTCGATAAGAGAAGTTCATCCATGACATCAAAAACATAAAAACATTGTTGAATAAAAAGGCCAGAGTTCCCGTACACTGTTTGTCGATACATTAATGTGTCTGCATGCCATGGACTATGATTGTACGTCTACACCTTCACACGACCAGATCTTATGGACATATGTATGATACATGCGCCTCAGTCTGTGTATGCATACCTGAATCTGTCAGTGCGTATGTATACATATAACCACATTTAGTTACTTCAGAATAAACATGCGTGTGGGTTTTTCATGTTGGCATCCATATCCATATCCATCAATTGTTGTACTGACATGTGTCCATTTTTTACAAAATGTTCCTTCCCATCGTCGTCACCACCGCAACCACCACACCAGAACCACCAGCATCACTATCACTGTCAGTATCCGGAGAATTGTGACAATAATCACTATCAGAGGCAGCATCATATCATCATCACCATCACCAGCATCACCAGCATCACCAGCATCATCACATCCCCAAGGGTCACCAGATTCGTTCCCCTCCTCCATCTTTCCAGCCCCTTTTCACCAAAGCTACTGAAGGCCCCCTTGATCTGCTCATAGGTCGTCTGGTTGGTACCTGAAAAGGTGCCGGGCCGGACCCGTCCCGTGACGCCCAAGAGCTGGCGCGATCTTTGGATGTCCAGCACAGGACGGATCTTTTTCGCCGCATAGCTCCATGGATTGATGTGTGTCACACTCCTGCAACAGATGCAACACTCTGCCAGGTGCGAAGCACTGAAGCACTGGAACTTGGAACTGCACAAGCCAACACGGGGGCCCCCTGACGTATCACAAGCCGGAAATGATGAGGATACCCCCAATTTGACTGGCAAATCATCATCAAAAGCCCATGAAAGATGTGAAAGCAACAATGAAGGCACTTTTGAGGCTGCATCAACTTGTCAATGGCTAAGGTTGGTGGCCAGATTCGTTTCTCGTGCTTGACCTCCCCGATGACACTCAAATGAATCTTTGGGACCCCGCAATCCTAACAGCATGTTCACACAATTTCTGCAGCGGTAGGTCGGGTCCAGGTCCCAAAAAGAATGCAAAAAATCGTTGGAGTTCACTTCTTATATAAACTGAGCGTTCTGGTAAAATTCTGTACAGCGTGGAGACTTGCTGACACTGTGCAGAAACAGCTTTCAGGACCCTGTTCAACCCGTGCACTAGGCTGAGAAACGGGTGCTGCGGTTGCCTGCAAAGTTCAAATGCATCCATGGGCAGCCAACTCTGCGCGGAAGGAACTTCACTATCCACAGGGCATGGCACGACATAATTCCAATTGAAGGATGGGTGACAAATCCATGAACCTGACAGCAAGTATGGAGTCAGATTCCTATCACGGATTGAAGAAGCCATCAGTTGCTGGCAGTTCGCTAAAGCAAAGTCAACAAAACAAATAGCTAGAACTACAATGCATTCAGCAGTTCAAAAGCCAGCAATGATACTGGACAATTTATGTATGTATGTATGTATATATATATATATACATATATATACATATATACATATATATATATATATATGTATATATATATATATGTGAATGGTGTGTGACCACACACACTGGTAACTCGCCCTTTTGGGTCCCCGACCTCACAAAGAATTGGATCAACCCTGTTGATCAAGATCAGATGAAATACCAAATTGCCAAATGATGTCTGTTCCCAACAGAGATAAATAATGAACCCTGTTCAGTTGGTGACCCTGTCAACCAGTAAGAATCCGCAGCCGCCGATGTTTCACCATGAAGCCATGCGTCGCCCAACGACGTCCCTACCTCGCCCTCACCATGACTTGACAGGTCACATTACAGGCAAGGCATGAAGTTCATATGCAAGACCAAGACATACTGGCAGCTCACATCAAGGATAGCTATGGAAATTTCACACTCCCAAAACTCTTTATTGATGTGAGAGGGTTGACTTTTGTTGCTGTAACCAAGAAATCGCTTGTTTCCGGTGAGCATTTGTTTGAAGACTGGCCTGTTCATCAAACAGTTGGAAACTTCCGGATGCTAGGGCTACTCGGAGAATCGCTGGATCCATTGGTTTTGTCAAGGGATCCGCCAACTGCAGAGACGTTGGGATCCACCTGAAATGGCAGTTCTCGTGACATAGTTCTCTTATCAGCAGCACTTCCAGGGTGGTTCGATATTCTTCGCATGATGGAATTGCAGTACGAGTGACTAGGTCGTAAAGGGACTTGCAATCAGTTACAATGATAGCTTTTTGAAGACCTGCCAAAGATTTGGAAGGTGTTCTCCAGTCAAAGTTTTTGATAACAAGGGAACCCCAAAGAAGTCTCATCCAGCTTAGTTTATCTACCCCTCGTGACATAGAGAAGGCCTCTGCTGATAACGTGGATCGAACGACACGTGCAATCTTTTTCGAAGACCAAGTTAGGGGGCTTATTGGGGCTTGAAGGTTATCTTGAAGTTTCGGGGTCGTGGCAAATACAATGGTTCCTTGAAATGAAGACAATTGTTTTTGGCTGGCGAATGACGCATCTCCAAAGACTACGTGAGTAACCTGAGGCACGGAAATGGACCGAAAACAAATTCTTGTGTCACTAGTTTCTTGGGCTTCCCGAAGCAACTTGTTGGCTGTCATCAGTGTCTGAATTGTTGGTTGTGAGATTTGAACTTGAATCTCACCAAGCTTGGATGCCAGGTCTGGTCTCGTGTGGGTCACTGCATATTGGATACTGCCGATCAAGCCACGTAATGCTGACTTTTCAGCTTCGTTGGCCGGCTGTTCAGGACAGTTTCTGCGGTGTTTGCCAATTTCGATGGACACAATACCATGGACATAGTCTTGCTGAGAAGCTACTATGCTATGATCAGGTAATTGTTCCAACTGGATGCCTGTGAAAACGAATTTCCTTTGTTTGAACGATCCAAATGGCAGCCTTTGTTTCAGGGATTCAAGTTTTTGATGAAAGATGTGGTCACCACCACAGATCCCGTCATCAACGTGTGTACCCAAAACACCATGTAGTATACGTTCACCGTCTTTCCATGATTCCAAGTAGTGTATACAGGGCTCTAAGGGATGTGGTTTAAAACCCAACCGTTGCAATTGTGAAGACAGTTCACGATAAAACAGCAATGGTGCATCCACTCTGCCGTATGCATTTCCTATCAACGCACATACCTGATTGTCCTCCAGTCGAAGCTTTTGACGCAGCTCTCGGGGAGGTTCCATGGCTAAGGGATTTGCATCATCGGCACGCCCCCTCAAGAAGGCAGTACGGATGTCGAAAGAAGACAAAAGCCATTGACATGATGCTATCACCTGTAAAATGGTATGACGGCCCTCTCTGGTCAGTGTCGGTGCGTCTCTAGCAACTTCTGTTAATTTAGGATCCATGTAACCTAAAACCACAAGTCGGGCTTTGGCTTTACGACTGTTAACCTGACCATCAGCACCTTCAATTGGTTTCCAAGTGAGTACCCATCTCGATCGCAAAATCTGTTCAGGGTTGAGGGACTTTCTCAAGATAGGTTTCAGGGCACCTGTCTGAAGCCAACATGTCAATTCGGCGTCTTTGGCAATGTCAAACAATCTACGATCCGCCGGTGTTAGGTCCTTCAATTGAACCTCAGCTCGTGCTCGTTTTCCGGCACTGGCTACACATGCAAGATCTTCAGGTTGGTTGGATTGTGACCATTTCAAAATATCCTGGCGAGTCATTGGAACTTCCAACATAAAACATTGTTCTTCCTCATGTTCAAGTGGTTCATCTATGTATGGAAGGCCATCTTCAGCTAGACATACCTCAGCATCTGTCTCACCTGATTGAAAGGTCATCCAGTCGTACACTGGTTCTGGATGTATCTGTCCCAGAACCTCCTGGCATGTGAGAATGGGTTCACTGCAAAGGCCATCACTGTCATCTTCGAGATCCAGCGCAGGAGGATGTGAACCCGATGGGTTAGCCTCTGGATTCTGTTCAGGATTCTCTTGAACATGACTTTCGGCTGGTGTTTCGGCTTCAGAAGTGATCTGTCTGGAAAATGTTTGGTTTTCAGGAAAATTTTCACTTTCAGGTTGTACTTGAGATTGCTGGCTGTGTGGAGTCGGAATTATTCCGGGTGCAACACTGGGTGAATATCCTGGACTCTCAGGTTCCCCTGGGTTCTCTATCGTCCTGTCTGGAGGCCTGAAAAGATCCTGCTGTTGCTGGATCATGGGACCAAGGGGATCCCCACTGCTTTGCCATTCGCGAATGGACGCTGGACGCAGACTTTCGGGAGCACATCGCAGCACTCTATGGGCATGAGCTACCCATATCGTTGATGAATTTTCTTGGCTGATGATTTTGGCTGGTCCATGCCAGCGCCCTCCTTCACGTCTGTTTGCCTTTGTTTGATGTCTCCAGTACATGACCTGTTGACCTTCATGATATGGACCTCGAACTGGACATGAACGACGAAGTAAGGCTCTTCGAATGGCTTGACTGTTGTCTACACCTACAAATGTCTTACGAGCAAGTGATCGAATGTCAAGTGACTGTCTAAAACGTTCTGAATCCAAGTCATGTCCCAAGGCTAAGCTGTGTGCTCCCGATTCTTCATCCGACGTCAGGGATGCTGGGAGTTTGGTAGCCTTTCCAAGCACTATTTGTTCGGGTGAGTATCCACGGTGTTTGCACATGGAATTCTTGGCTTGAAAGCATGCTCTCAACACGATGTCAAACTCTTGAGTGCTTTGGATGCATTTTTCTTGATCAAAACGTGTTAACATCTCTTTGATTAAAGCTCCATGACGTTCCACTCGACCCTTTTGCCATGCTTCCGTGGACAGTTTGGGAATGATGTTGTTGCTCTGCAAAAATGCGAGCCATTCATCCGAACAAAACTCTCCGGCGGGATCGGAGTAGACATTTGAGGGACTTCCGGCCCATGCAAACCACATATCGGAGAAGGCAGGCAACACATGTTCCAGATTTCTGTTATCTAATCGTCTGCCAATATGGAAAAGTGAAGATTCATCAATGCAATGAAACACCATTACCTGAAACCCGCCTTGTCCTGACCAGAAAAATCCATCAATACCCACGGTGTCGTTGAATTCCCGGGGTTCATGAAGTTGAGCTGGGCGCTGATGTCGAAACGAACTTGATTCCACACAAGCGTCACATACAAACTCTCGAGCAGCATCAACAATCTTGGGATCTGCACCTTGTAAACGAAGGTGTTGGGATAACTTTTCTGGATCTGGGTGTCCAAGATTCTTATGGAGTTTGATGAGTTCATTCTTCTCAGTTTCGTTCAAAAGTCGGAATTTTGGTCCATGCAACGCTATAGGTGGAGGTGCCCAGCCTTCACAAACTGCATTCGGTGTTCTTTGTGTCACCGACAGGGGCAACTGGTCAGCCGATCGAACTCGAACAGCTGAAACATTGGGATCTTCAGGAACAGGCTTTTCGTCATCCCGATTAGGATGGCTGACATGCAAATGCTTTTCAGGCACTTCAGAAATTGCAGGCTCAGACACTTTTTCTGTTCCAAATACTGTGATGGTCATCTTGCTGGGAATGCAGTTTCGAATGCGTCGTGCACGAGTCATGTTGTGCCAATTTTCTGGTCCTAAATCATGGATTTGGTTGGTGTGACGATGCAAACAAACTGTGTATCGAATGGGGCATCCATGTGAGGCAGGTGCATGAATTGGAACTTGAAAACGTTCCGTGCCACGGCAAATAAAAATGCTTTCAACCTGAATCTGGGGCACGAGCTGACATACCTGAGAAAAGATCTCTGAGTCTGCATCACATCGCATGTTACCTACTCGGGGAGCAGCACTTTGTGCCAACTGCATTACAAGTTGCCAGGGCTGAGATTCACCGGCAGGTGATTGCACTCCGGTTTGCTCGGGAACTGCACTTGCCTCAGACCCTACGATGGCTGTGTCTGGAGGATGACGATTTGACCCGCTGGCATCATCAGAGGTAGGTGGTGTTTCTAAATCCAAAGGCTCATTTGGCTTGCGACGTTTGTGTGGATTGGCAAGAAACTTGAATCTCTTGGCGGGCGGTTCATTCTCATCGTCCAGATCTATGGCCAGCGCTTCGGAAGGCAGGCACATCGTGTGGGTTCTGTGACACAGGAACTTAGCTATGGCCTTGGCGAAACCTTGGCAGTACGTGGCACAAAAGTGAGTCAACTTCGTACTCACACCATTCAGGCTTATCGAGCCTTCGATGCGCTGATGAGTGTGTCCACCAGGGCACTTGTGATCATGCAACAACTCATGAAACTGTCGGGAGGTGGTTAAGACCACACTACCCTTCTTCAAGTATTTCTGGGCTCCAGGAATTCTAAGGCCAAAGCTGCACATGTCAAATGACGCTAGCATCACATGTTTGAGAATGGGAATCATGACGTCTTGCTTGATCAAACTGGATCCTTGAGGCTGTTCCAAGTGAAAATGTCGCTGACGTTTGATTTGATATTGACAAAGTTTGACACAAAGTTGTAAGTGAGGAAGCTGCTCTCGTTGTTTGTTTTGAATAGTATCAAACATTGACATGCTCTTTTGTTGGCTCAGGTGATTCCATCCACTCCATGGGCCTCATTCAGGAGCTACCCAGATATGTTCTGGCTGTGTTCTTTCGATCAAGGACCATAATTTGGCTCTTCCGGCAATGGTGGACAAATCACCGTCCTCTCGGGAGAAACGCACGCTCGGCAAACCAAGTGTTTCACAGCATCAGTCAGAGGGCTGTGGCGTCCAGCATACACTTCCAAAAGAAAAATACGGTCTTTGGGAAAATCAAGCTTGGGATTGACATCACACATATGTTGATCAAAAACTTCTTCGGCTTTGTGGACCTGTTGCAACAGTTCTTGTTGAGAGAGATTCCAGGAACATTCATTGGACATATCATTCCGGGTTTGCTGGATCTGTTGATGAAACTCAGGGTTCATCACACTTCCGCTGCTGAAGCCTCGGCTGCTCTTTGGCTCATCTTGAGTTGGCCATATCTCACTAGATCTTGCATCTCCGGTGTCAAGGACATGAATCTCTTCTGGCACCACTCGAGGTATGCTGGATCCTGTTGCAGGGTCTGATCGAAGGTCTTTCCTCGATGTTTCTTTCCCCAGCTGACAATTTGTGATCCCCACTCCTCGATGGATCGCTGCTGAGCCAGTTGCTGACGAACTGGTGGAGCAATCCTTGACGATGGAGGGGCTTTGGCACTGATGATCTCGATCTCCTCCTCCTCCACAATCACGTCGTCGTCGGACTCGGCTAAGCACCATTGCATTGGAGGCTGTGAAGGTCCGACGCTGGCCATCCGGTGATTTGCCCCAGTTCCAGAGTGATCTGTCGGCATAGAAGGACTGGCCACGGACTTGGTCTTGAGGTTCTTGGAGACCAAATTTGCAGTGCTTCCTTGACTCTGGGAGTTCATCTTCCGCTGTTGCATGAAGTTCTCCAGAATCATACGTTGACTGTGAAGCTCTTCCATCATCGCTTGGATCTGAGTGTTGGACTCTGGTGGGGCCTCGGCAGTCGGGTTGACCACTGGAGCAATCTCGATGTGTTGAATCATCACTTGAAGCAGCAGCGACAAAACCTGAATCAACGATTCGGCCACGGTCTTGAAAAGATTCACCATGGTCGGCATTCTGGCAAGTCTCGGAGAGACACGATGGGAAATTGGGCGGATCGCTTGGGACTTTCAAAGCACTGGCGGTGGTGAAACATTTTGATTCTGGCTTCTGTCTTTGGCGAGCAAACGAAAACTGTACATTCAAATGACTCAGCGACCCTTGTTCACCGGCATGTTCATGGGTTTTCAAACATGACTCCCCTACAAAGGCTGTGGACTGATTATCATTTTTCATATTGTCATTCCCCTGACAAAGCTCACCAATATCTATGAGATATAATCCCGTATTACTGATGGTCAAAGTGATGGGCTCAGAGTGAAGGCGATGCATTCGACATGTGTCATGAACTGTGTCCAAGACTCCACCCAGCAACTTCAAAGCACGTTTTGAGAAAAGGAATGGAGTACTGCCTGGCACTACTTCTACGGCTAGCCAAACAATTCTTTGGTCACATGCTCTCAAAGGAAAATGAACTCTGAAAGAACTCGTCAATGATTCATTGTTTCCAAAACGGAATTTGATCTGACTTGGACTGGTCTTCAATTTGTTGCTGACTGATGTTGGCAACTTGCTTTCAGTGAGTTCAAAACTTTTTCACCGATGATACATCGACTTGCTCCTGTGTCCAAAATGGCATGTGAGGAGCCATTTGCCACACTCAAAAGGACTTGCGCTTCGGCTTGTCCAAAGTGGACTTCTCCGGTCATGGCTGTCTTGATCAAAACTTCAGGTGTCCTGGCAGTGACAAACGATCGGTGACCAATCTGGGTGTGATTCATTTTGGAGTCGGATGCATTCGGTTGCATGGCATGGCTTTCAGTACCCTTACCCCGTGTCTTATTCATCTTATCTATCCCATTATGATTATCCTTTATCCCCTGAGACCCTTGGAGAAATCTGGACATTCGGCTGTGCAGACGTTGATGATCACTGGCTGTGATCTGAAACATGGCCATGTAACAGACTTCTGTGGGACAAACTTCGGGGACATTGGGACATGACATGATGGACTGGGGACAAAACACGTGCCTGTGAGTCAGGTTCAGGTTCAGAGTAGACCTCTTCCTCCAGGCACTCGTTCTCGTCCGTGGCAACGTTGGCTGATGCAGTTGGATTCGCATTGTTCTGGTCCTTGGAGTTCATCGGACATTCGGCTTTCCAATGCCCCATCATGCCACACTTTCTGCAATGTGACCGGGCAATCCTGGCCAGCAGCTGCTCACGGGATCTTTTGCCCTTGGATTTCCCCTTGGACATCTTCCCAGAGCCACGGCCTTTGGTCGGCCAAAAGCCTCGGTTGCGGCGCTTCTCCAACAAACGGTTCCTGGCTTCAAGGTACGTAGTCATAGCATCATGCATTTCAGGTGTCTCCTGCAGAAACTCTTCCAGTTCATTCTCGAAAGCACATACTGTAAGAGCATCGGCATCTTCCTGAGCAGCCAATGCTTCAATTGTCTCATGGTCCAGATCACCTTCAAAGTCATCAGTATTGGAGAAAAATGCTCTTTCAGGTTGATCAGAACTCTCGGGCTCCACATTCTCAGAGAGATTCACATCATACACACGGGTCTTGGTGGCATGTTTACCAGTCTGAAACTCATTGAAGAAGCGACTCCCAAGAAGTCTAAATGACTTCACCACAGGTTTGTATTTCAACTCCCCTTCATGTTCCAACAAGATACGCTTCTTGTCATCAGCCGGCAAAGTCGACTGCCTCAGTAGTATGTAGGCCTGGACCTCTTCCAAGGTCGTTCCACGTGAAATCAACTCCAAAAAGCTAGCCTCCATGCGAGACAAGTAGGAATCGTGGCTTTCATCAGCCCTTTGAACTGTACCATAGATCGAGCGCTCGAAAAATTCGTAGCGCTCCTCCAGCTCTGTCGAGCCCCATGAGCCTCCAATGGCATCGACCAAGAGTGCGATACCAGATTGGTTGGGCACCTTCAGCTTGTTCGGATCCAACCTCGCCACCTTTTTGAAGGCGGATCCCTCCACCAGCAACGCTGCTCGTGGTGCAAGCTGTTCCAAGTGCTCCGATGGCCACATGGCCGCTAAGAACTTCAACTTCTGCACATATTCCTGGACATTTGTCGAGCCTGGAATGAATTTGGGTATGCTCTGCCATGGTGGTTGTGGAGTCAAACTGGGTGTACCCGGGGTAGCACCGGCGCTTGATGGTCCAAGATCCCCATCGTCAGGCACGGTGACACCAATGCCTCCACCTTGCATCGCTGCAAATCAAAAGTCAAAACTGTAAAGGCCCCCTGGATGTCCGCTCTTGCGGTGAACCAGCACCGGAGCCCTTTCGGGCTCCGCTACCAGTTTGAATGGTGTGTGACCACACACACACTGGTAACTCGCCCTTTGGGTCCCCGACCTCACAAAGAATTGGATCAACCCTGTTGATCAAGATCAGATGAAATACCAAATTGCCAAATGATGTCTGTTCCCAACAGAGATAAATAATGAACCCTGTTCAGTTGGTGACCCTGTCAACCAGTAAGAATCCGCAGCCGCCGATGTTTCACCAAGAAGCCATGCGTCGTCCAACGACGTCCCTACCTCGCCCTCACCATGACTTGACAGGTCACATTACAGGCAAGGCATGAAGTTCATATGCAAGACCAAGACATACTGGCAGCTCACATCAAGGATAGCTATGGAAATTTCACAATATATATATATATATACATATATATATACATACATATATATATATACATATATATATATATATACATATACATACTGCAATTCACCTTCTGGAGGATGGTATGTTTCCATCAAAGTAGCGAAAAATCTAGCCATGTTCACCTCCCATTCACCAAGCATATCGTACCAGACAGATTTGGCGGGTGAATCCATGGTTTCCCCTGAACCACCTGCCAGTTGCCAGCCAGGTCGGCCCTGTGCCGTGCCCTGTCAAGAGTTTTGCTGCATCGCCAGTGGTCGCTATATTGGGACAAATTGTTTTGTAGCGAAAACAAGGGAAACAAGGGAAACCATTCAATTAGCCCTTGATTTTCTCGGTGAAATAGGAGAAACCATTGGATGTTAAATGGGGGTTTTCCACATTTCAAACCAGCCCAAATGGATTGCTGTTGGGTTCTCTGTGTGGCGCTAAAAACACACTATCCTGAGATACTCCGACATAGACATTCTCACGCACCTTTGAGTTGCAAAATTCAAAATGGTATGGATAGAAACAGAACATGGATTGCAATTCAAGCTCTTTGGAGCAGAGTTACTTGCTACTTACACACGGGTGTTTCTGCTAGTGGCCACTGGCACAGTTGCCTCTATCAAATTCCAACTCAGATATCTACTGTAGGGCCTGACAAACTTGCAGCATCCCAATGACATTGACATGTTGTCCAGCTTGGGAATCATGGCCATTAAAATCATTGAAAATCTAGTGGCCGGGCCACGCGATGATGTCCTAGGGAAAAAAGTGGAGCAGTCTATGGCATGTGCCAGCAACTACCTATCATCAGCCAGTTTAGCGCTCCACTGTTTCCCTCCACTTTCTGCGTCACTTCAAGAATTGGCTGAAGGGCAAATGTAAGGGAAAACCCGCGATTTACTCTCATTTCTGGCTTCAATCAATCCATTGAATCACCCCATCGCAATCCTAAAATCCAGCTGTGGGTCAAGGGTCCCAAAAGATGGGATGGCTGCTGAACATGTCCAGGCAATCGAGTCCAAGGATCACTTAAAGGCCGACTTTTTGGATCACTTAGGCCGACAATCAGCAGCATGTGATTCAACCTTTAGGGTTTATATTTAGGGAGGGACTGGGGACAGTCGGGACAACTAGAGGTACAGGGGACGACCTAACTCATATTGGAGCTACACACCTTTAGGGTTTATATTTCGGGGGGGGACTCGGGACTGGGGTGAGGTAGCAATCCCCGTTTTAGGGCTAGATACAGTCCTAAGACCTAACACCTATGAGTCACACCGAAGAGCAGCAGCGCGTCATTTTTAATGGAGCTATACTACCATGTCTTGAGCCACGGAGTGGCGCAATGGATGAAATGAATTAAGTGATCTACAGGCACATACATGATATACATGTACAGTACACTACTAAGCATTGCATAGACATGGAAACAGCTACAAAAAGGATCACATGGGGACTGGGGACAGTGGGGACAACTAGTAACTAGAGCTGCAGGGGGGACAGAGGACTGGGGACAGTGAGGACAATACAACATATTAGGATCCTTTCCTGTTAACAATCTTGGGACAGGGCAACCTGGGCTTACTCGAGATACAGAATGTCCCGATGATCATCTTTCATCCACTTGTGCAAGTCTGTCGAATTCATGTTCGGATATATCGATATATCTTTCTATTGCAAATGTAATCATGTGTTTGTGACGTAGGCCTAAGCGAGCCAAAAACGTAGGCCTACGCGAGGTACTGACCACGAAATCTGGTGACTAGTCTTCTGGCTGAGATGCTGCGCCGGCACTTACAGCGCGACCATCTGCCTTGGTGGCACCGGACACTATGCTCCCTTGGCTCGCGGAATGTCTCGTCGTCCAAACTTCTCCAGAGGCGAAGGCTGAGGCGGCGCCAAGGCGCAGGTCACCCATGGGATCCCTACCCTATCCGAGCTGCTGAGATCTTGTGGGATCCCATGGGAGATCACCAGTCATGAAGCGTCTTGTCATCCGAAAAGGGCTGGGAAATTCGGAAATGCCGCCAGCAATTGGTCAAATGCTGTGAGATCCCACATAAACACCAACGAATTTCATGAAAAAAACACGAACGGTGGTAGGACGGATCATACCTACTATCCCTAGTCCCTGCAGTGCATACTGTATATACATATTCATATGCACACGCCTTTGAGTTGCAAATGGTCACAGAAAAATGGAATTTGTGGATTCAAACTCTAAACAGAGCTACTTGCTACTTGCACCCTGCTGCACCCAACAGTCTTTAGCCACAAAACAAACCCACATCACCTGCGACCTGACTGAGGTCATTGCAGCAGTGCTTGCACGGCTTGCACGCCAGCTACACATCTTTTCACATCGCGTGGACTGATGCGTGTCCTGTCACGCCTAGCCAGGTGGCATTGAGCACCTTTAAAGGGGGGGCCCTTGGGCCTATAAGCCCGAGCTGAAAAAAACTGAAAACACGACATGTTCTGGGCTTCAACTCCCCAAGTCTCTAGTTGTGACATAAAAACAGATCTCCGGGCCCCCCAATCCACCTGTCCCCGCCCACCGATCTGCGGGTGCGGATCTCGGCCATCAGCCAAAGTGGGACCGTGCAGCCGATCAGGTCCTTTGAAGTCTTAACAAAAAAAACTCTATGTTTTTGTGGAACCAGTAAGATGTCATAGTGAAGATACTCCGTTTCTGAATAAGTATATAGACAAAAAGACCCTAAAAAACTGAAAAATCCAAATATACTTTTTTCTCTGCTTTATCCAGTGACCAAAACAGGATACTGCTAATGTTTGGGGTTTGAACGTTTGACACCAAACGGTCATGTTCAGGGCCCACAAGCCGTATGGCTGTTGTAGGAAGACTGATGCAGCCAGTACATAAACTGAGATCCCAGGAAGTTGCTGTCGTTCGCCGAGAATTCATGTTGAAGTATGCTTAAAGCCATCCTTGACGAGGACCTATTCAACCCCTGCACTGGGCTTAGAGACTGCTGCAAATGACTGCAAAGTTCAAATGCATCCGCGGGCAGCTAACTCTGTGCTGACGGAGCTTCAATATCCACTCGGCATGGCAAGATATACTGCAGCTCCAGTTGAAGGGTGTATCGTGAATCTTTGCAACCTACAATAACTATACACGGAGTCAGATCTATATCCAGAAATGAACAAACAGTCCAACCAAAACTGTATTGCATTGCTCAGAAATGTCTCTGGACATCACGACCGTCTTACCCCCCCCCGGCGGGTAAAAAATGTAACATACATTTTTGGAGTGCCATTATGCAGGGTTTCGGGACCCTGGCTATATACCGCATATATCCACATATAGAATGGGCTAGCGCCCTGGTGCCGCCGACCCCCCCTATTTGGGGGGTCCTGTAGAGAGATAGAGAGATAGAGAGATAGATAGATAGATAGATAGATGGATGGATGGATGGATGGATGGATGGATGGATGGACGGATGGACGGATGGATATTGAGGGGCACCTGGCATCCAGTGGTCTTTTCTAGTAACAAGTGAATTGCCCGGCAGCCATTCTGGGCTGATGCATCCTTAAACTGTCCGCCCACTTATGCTCAGGAAAGACAAATAATACGTTGCTATCAAGATTCTTTTTTTGCGAAGCTTAGAGACCATTGCAGCAATCTTCCCACATCGATCAGCGCATTCAACCTTTGGGAGGCTCTAAGATTCTAAGAGAAAAATATGGGAGCAAGAAGATAGTCAGGGCAAGTTCCATAAAAGCCCAAATAAGATATAGTGTAAGTTTATAGGCCATCATGTAGAAGCCACCCGAAGTTCCCACAGTCACCGTGGCCCATGCAACTCTCCTTTGCCACCTCTTCGGCGGCAGCATCTTCTGGAAGGAGGCAAACGGCAGGCTGCAACGCTGGAACAGCAAGAGCTTACAGCAGGGCTTGGTGGAAGCTGCTGCGAGGGGGAGTGTAAAGTGTAGAGTGTAGAGTGTGGAGTGTGGAGTGTAAAGTGTGCAGTGAGCAGGGAGGAGTGTAACTTGTAAAGTGTAACTTGTAAGCTGCGCGGTTGGGCGTCCCATAAGCCCAGAAGAAGCGATGGATCTGGCCTGAGGCGTTTTAGGCGTTTTAGGGGTTTTAGGGGTTTTAGGGGTTTTAGGGGTTTTAGGGGTTTTAGGGGTTTAAGGGCTGGCAAGTGGCCTTGGGGTGCCTGTTGGCGTGGACCGCGCTGAGAAGAAACGATGGATCTGGCCTTGGGGTAGCTTATGCCTGCGCGGTTGGGCATCCCAGACGCTTGGACAGAGTTTTAACGGTTTTAAGCTGCGCGGTTGGGCGTCCCATACGCTGTGGCAGAGTTTTAACGGTTTTAAGGGCTTTAGGGGTTTTAGGGGTTTAAAGGCTGGCAAACGGCAGGCTTGGACGCCCATAAGAAGCCTAAGAAGCCATTGTTGTGGCCTTGGGGTGCCTGTTGGCATGGACCGCGCTGAGAAGAAACGACGGATCTGGCCTTGGGGTAGCTTATGCCTGCGCGGTTGGGCATCCCAGACGCTTGGACAGAGTTTTAACGGTGTAAAGCTGCGCGGTTGGGCGTCCCATACGCTGTGGCAGAGTTTCAACAGTTTTAAGGGTTTTAGGGGTTTTAGACGTTTTAGGGGTTTTAGGGGTTTTAGGGGTTTAAGGGCTGGCAAACGGCAGGCTTGGACGCCCATAAGAAGCCTAAGAAGCCATTGTTGTGGCCTTGGGGTGCCTGTTGGCGTGGACCGCGCTGAGAAGAAACGATGGATCTGGCCTTGGGGTAGCTTATGCCTGCGCGGTTGGGCATCCCATACGCTTGGACAGAGTTTTAACGGTTTTAAGCTGCGCGGTTGGGCGTCCCATACGCTGTGGCAGACTTTTAACGGTTTTAAGGGTTTTAGGGGTTTAAGGGCTGGCAAACGGCAGGCTTGGACGCCCATAAGAAGCCTAAGAAGCCATTGTTGTGGCCTTGGGGTGCCTGTTGGCGTGGACCGCGCTGAGAAGAAACGATGGATCTGGCCTTGGGGTAGCTTATGCCTGCGCGGTTGGGCATCCCAGACGCTTGGACAGAGTTTTAACGGTTTTAAGCTGCGCGGTTGGGCGTCCCATACGCTGTGGCAGAGTTTCAACAGTTTTAAGCGTTTTAGGGGTTTTAGGGGTTTAAGGGCTGGCAAACGGCAGGCTTGGACGCCCATAAGAAGCCTAAGAAGCCATTGTTGTGGGCGGTTGGGCGTCCCATACGCTGTGGCAGAGTTTTAACGGTTTTAAGGGTTTTAGGCGTTTTAAGGGTTTTAGGGGTTTAAGGGCTGGCAAACGGCAGGCTTGGACGCCCATAAGAAGCCTAAGAAGCCATTGTTGTGGCCTTGGGGTGCCTGTTGGCGTGGACCGCGCTGGGAAGAAACCATGGATCTGGCCTTGGGGTTGTTGCTAAGAAAGACAAGTTCCACACCTGAGGTGGTCCCAGGCGCCGCCCCTGCCTTGGCTAAGGCCGGGGTCGGCGGATATGTAGGTTGTTTTACCCAAATTCATGAAGTAAACGTAAAAATGTTACATTACATTTTTAGGCTGGCTAAACAAATTTATAAATCAAATTTGTAAAGATAAACCTCAAAAATGTATGTTACATTTTTTTGGGTGGTTTGAATAAAGAATCACGAGATCCGACTTCCCAACCTGAAAAATGTATGTTACATTTTTTGGGTGTTTGATATATTTCCCAAAAAATAGCAATGGTCCAAAAATATCCAAACATTGGCATTAGAATCAAACATAATATCAGAATATATCAGAATGATTCAGAATGTACAATGGGGATGAATGGGGAAGATATGATAGGTTAATTGAGGTTATGGTAGGGCTATGTAGAGCTATAGGGGGGTGATAGGGGGGGGGACCCAAAAAAGTAACATATATTTTTTGGGTACCTCACGGAGATATGTTACAATTTCTACCCCCTAGGGTCCCCCCCCAAAAGTATTTCCGTGGCTGTTCATGGGGGGGGGCTTGGAAAATGTAACATAGCAGGTGTACCCCCGTGCAATGCCCCTGTTACATTTTTTACCCCCCCCCGCCAAACCCCTATATTTCTAGGGGGGTATAAAAATGTAATAATGTATGTTACATTTTTTACCCCCCGGGGGGGGGGTCAGGGGCGCCAAGAGGGTAGTGATCTCTGGACAAGATATCATGAATCACGAACTTGAATCATGGCTGATCTTATCCCCGCCAAAGAAGTTGTTGGCCGGGTACATTCAAAACAAGTAAGATGAAAGAACGCTTCAACATCTCCCAGTCACCAATCTGTCTAGCCTGGAATTGAAGCCTTTTTCGTTGGATTTCTCCAACAAAGCATCTCCATTGATCGGGGCCGGTCAGCCCTTCCAGGTCCATGGTAGATGCACAGGATGCAACCGAAACTTCCAGTGTGACGCCCTGTCAGCAAAAGTTGAACTTCAGGGTTTGCAGCCAGTGGCCCAAATCTTCGCAAAAACCGGATCGGTCTGTGTTGGTTTTTTCTCTATGTGCGCACTCTGTGTCGCAAACATGTGACCTAGCATACAGAAACCACTACTTTAGGAGATGATCGAGCATACGCACACATGCACACTCACAAATTCACATGTTCATCGACTGCACATTCTATATTTGCATATTCCTATGCACACACACCTTTGAGTCACAAAATGATGTGGATGGAAAAGCAGATTTCAATTCAAACTCTTTGAAACAGAGCTAGTCTCATACAAGTGTCTCTTCTAGTGGCCACTGGCATGGTTGCCTCTGTAAAATCACAGCTCAGCTGTCTAGTGTCCCGACAAACTTGGAGCATCTCAATATTGACATGTCGTCCGGGTTGGGAACAGTCACTGCTCGTGGCTATCATGTTTCGAAGAGAGAAGAGTGCCCAGTTCTTTTAGTTCTCAGGGAAGGCAAGAAGCTGTTGGTTTGGACATGCTTCAAGTCTTGAGGGTGCACCTGTGAGTGCAGACGGAGTCATATTCGCTCTGCATATCGTCACTCCATGATAAGGTGAATAGCCAGTGGCCCATTTCTTCCGAGAAAGTGGAGCGGGCTGAGCTGGTATCGCAAAAACACATCAGATAGCACACAGAAACCACACTTTTCTAAGATAACCATATACATATAATACATATTATATATATATAGAAATTCACACTCGCAAATACACATGTTCATGCACTGCACTTGCAGCTATATGCAGATATAAATATAAACATAAATATATATAGGGATATACAGTATTCTATGTTCATACGCACACGCCTTGGAGTTGCACAATCCCTATCCCCGCCCACCGATCTGCGGGTGCAGATCTCGGCCATCAGCCAAAGTGGGACCGTGCAGCCGATCAGGTCCTTTGAAGTCTTAACAAAAAAAAACTCTATGTTTTTGTGGAACCAGTAAGATGTCATAGTGAAGATACTCTGTTTCTGAATAAGTATATAGACAAAAAGACCCTAAAAAACTGAAAAATCCAAATATACTTTTTTCTCTGCTTTATCCAGTGACCAAAACAGGATACTGCTAATGTTTGGGGTTTGAACGTTTGACACCAAACGGTCATGTTCAGGGCCCACAAGCCGTATGGCTGTTGTAGGAAGACTGATGCAGCCAGTACATAAACTGAGATCCCAGGAAGTTGCTGTCGTTTGCCGAGAATTCATGTTGAAGTATGCTTAAAGCCATCCTTGACGAGGACCTATTCAACCCCTGCACTGGGCTTAGAGACTGCTGCAAATGACTGCAAAGTTCAAATGCATCCGCGGGCAGCTAACTCTGTGCTAAAGGAGCTTCAATATCCACTCGGCATGGCAAGATATACTGTAGCTCCAGTTGAAGGGTGTATCGTGAATCTTTGCAACCTACAATAACTATACACGGAGTCAGATCTATATCCAGGAATGAACAAGCATCATGAATCACGAACTTGAATCATGGCTGATCTTATCCCCGCCAAAGAAGTTGTTGGCCAGGTATATTCAAAACAAGTAAGATGAAAGAACGCTTCAACATCTCCCAGTCACCAATCTGTCTAGCCTGGAATTGAAGCCTTTTTCGTTGGATTTCTCCAACAAAGCATCTCCATTGATCGGGGCCGGTCAGCCCTTCCAGGTCCATGGTAGATGCACAGGATGCAACCGAAACTTCCAGTGTGACGCCCTGTCAGCAAAAGTTGAACTTCAGGGTTTGCAGCCAGTGGCCCAAATCTTCGCAAAAACCGGATCGGTCTGTGTTGGTTTTTTCTTTATGTGCGCACTCTGTGTCGCAAACATGTGACCTAGCATACAGAAACCACTGCTTTAGGAGATGATCGAGCATACGCACACATGCACACTCACAAATTCACATGTTCATCGACTGCACATTCTATATTTGCATATTCCTATGCACACACACCTTTGAGTCACAAAATGATGTGGATGGAAAAGCAGATTCAATTCAAACTCTTTGAAACAGAGCTAGTCTCATACAAGTGTCTCTTCTAGTGGCCACTGGCATGGTTGCCTCTGTAAAATCACAGCTCAGCTGTCTAGTGTCCCGACAAACTTGGAGCATCTCAATATTGACATGTCGTCCGGGTTGGGAACAGTCACTGCTCGTGGCTATCATGTTTCGAAGCCAGTTCTTTTAGTTCTCAGGGAAGGCAAGAAGCTGTTGGTTTGGACATGCTTCAAGTCTTGAGGGTGCACCTGTGAGTGCAGACGGAGTGACGGAGTCATATTCGCTCTGCATATCGTCACTTCATCCTTGATCTAAAAGTAAATGGGTACGGGTCAAGACTGGGTCCTCCAAGAAGAATCCGATAGTCAATAAGACATGCGGAAAAGAAAATTCTGGCGAAACAGATGTTGACCCATCCCCACAATTCCCACAGGGATGGACAAACCCACAGCCCATCTGTAGTCCCCGGAGCCGCGGGCATAGAAAATGGGCTTATATCGCAACAGCTGCTCCAGTTGTATCAATCAAAACAGGTTGCAGAAAGTTCCCACTTTTAATGGGACAAATCATTCAAACATGTGAAGTGTTCTTTCATGTGTATATATATATATATACACACCAGGTTTGCTTGCCAGACAGTAAGCTGAAATTAAGATCATGTACTGTCTATAGTTTTGAAAGCACCACTGGAACGCTGTTTGCGTGTCACATCTATCTGCGCACTGTGCCAGAGGGCCTGGGTAGCCACTGTAAAGGCACTTCCGCAGGGAGGCTCACTTCTGTCCAGCTCCGTCCTTGACATCGGCAGCTCCATCACCATCCCCACCTGCGGCACTGTTTCCGAGGGGATTCTGCTCGTCTGCCTCAGCAGCTGCAGGGATGCCACCAATGCCATCCCTATTAGGATTCACCATGACTGGTGCTGGCGGCTGACGGTGGATGCCCACAACTGGAGCCGACCGCAACCTGTCGCCATACTTCTCTAAGAGACGGCGGGAAGGAATGCTAAGGCCAAGGGCATGAAAGAGACGCAGGTCTCCCATGGCGGATGATGATCTGAACAAGAAGCTAGCCGAAGATGGGAAGGGCCGAGATTGCTTGCGACACCAAGAATCTGCATGATCATCCCAGTGTTGCAGCAGAACGTGTTTATAATCATAGTTGCAAGTCTCTCATCATTGTTGCTTATTCTCGCCAAACATTCTTGACATTTCTGGACTAAAACTTCAACTTATTGGTTTGTGGAATCCGCCGTTTTTGGGCTGGTGCACCTTGCCAACACTGCTTGCTCATCTCTACCCCCATCCCTGTCGCTTCCCCAATGGCTTCATCGACACAGGTCACAGACCAACCAATTGTGATACGCGCAGAGCCCGAAGGTGAACCAAACAATGCCTGGCGCAGCCGGGGCGCAGCTTGGCGACGCTTGGCTTCGCGGCTGGAGCCAAAATCACCATTTTCCGATGGGTCAAGGGGAGATCGACTTGAAAACATGTGGCTTTCACATGTCGTAAATCTCGGAGGATCCTAGAAAATTCCCATCCAATTCTCTGAACAGCACGAGTTGCCCGTGGGAACTATAAAAAACATATGGAAAATCAATGATTTCGGAAACGGTCTATAACTGGTAGAGTTGTCCAATATCTATCTTGACTTACTGCAGGGCAAAACACATTGATCCCCTTGACCCACCATTTTTTCCAGTCCCAACTGCCCCTTCGGCCTTAAATATGTTGGTGTCTGAAAATGTCGGGCACCCAATAAGAAAAATATCAAACCATGTTGCTTTCAACATCTTCTAACTCTCCTGAAAAACATGCTGGCCGTGTGGGATCATAAACCAGAAGATCCTTAAGTGACATGAGCCATGAAAAATACCCCCCCTTTCCCCATCCCATTAGACTAGTAGATGTGTATCCCCATGATGGGTTTGAATGATCCCCAATATATAAACCAGTTTGTATAACCCCCTACATTGACCAATCAACCAGGGGTATGTTTAGTGGCTCAGATGGTCCGGTCAGCTTCGCCAGCTTTCGAGGTTCCTTGATATGCTGTCAATCTACAGGGGTCGTTGGCGATGATCCACATAAACTGACTGGTTCAACCATCCTATCTCCTCCAAAATCTGTATCCTCTGGTAATTCAACAGTTTGCCATGATTTGCAGATGATTTACTCATTCAAAATTATGATTTTCTTCTATATAATGTTTGATTTACTTCAATTGTGTTCGTTGCCCCATCAAATCCATTCATCCCCATGCCACGAACCTAGAGCATAGATGGACAGAACTGCTGCCATAGCTTCTCTAAGCAGTGCCTGGCACTTTTTCTTCCGAAATCGGCAGGCACGGGTCTTGGTCTACTCAGGATCCAAAACACATGTAACTTGCTTTCCTAAAATGGGATTACCCCCAGTCATCATCCATTTTAATAGGATTATCCACTCTAAACCATCCAGCGATTGGGGATCCCCCATTCCCAGCATAACACCTGGCCGAAAGCATCGCCCGCACCGATCTGAAGCTCCTCACCAATCTCGGAGGCACCTCAGCTCCGGACCAACGATATATGTATATGGATATATTATATGTATATATATATATATGTATATATATATGTCCATATAAATGATGGAATAATACATAATGAATATTAATATGGAATTATGCGGTTTTTCCCACAAAGATGACCACTAACTTGGATGATAAGTTGTGCCCCAATTTAGGGAACCTCTCATATATAAACCTTGTAGCTGAAGTAAAAGCACCAAGCTGTCATAGTATATTATAATTCAATTGCTCTTAAATCAGTTGGATAACAACATTGGGTTTCGCATTTTAGGAGATCCTCAAGTGATGATGAATGAAATTTACCAAGCTGTGATAGAGCCACTTCGGCGAGGTTCCCATATTTATTTATGTATATATATATGGTCCCGTGTCCCGTGTTCCCACCCCCCCCCCCATGGGATGGGGGGGGGTATGATGCCCCTGTGGTGGTGTATATACATACATACATACCTACATACCTACCTACCTACCTACATACCTACGTACATACATACATACATACCATTACATTACCTTACCTTACATTACCTTACCTTACCTTACATTACCTTACCTTACCTTACATTCCATACATACATACATACATACATACCAACACAGACAACATTACATACAGACAGACATACATACAGACAGACATACATACAACATTACATACATACATACATACATACATACATGCCATCCATCCATCCATCCATCCATACATACATACATACCACCATACATACTACATCCCAGCATACATACATACCAGCATACCAACATACCAACATACCAACATACCACCACCACAGGCCACAGGGGGGGGACCAGAAGAACCAGACGATACTGTCCACCCATACCCATTGGTGGGGGGGGGAGGGGGGGTGGCCAACGCTGCACCATATATACATAGTAGACCATGATTTACATGCTGCTTCCTCAGTTGAGGGCATTACAATTCAGCGGCCAGCGGGATTACATATCCCTATTTGGACCCCTTTTGCAGCTCCGTTTCTTCCAACAAAAAAAGACATGGGAGAGTTCTAAGATGGGATGGAAGATTCCTCATAGCCACATGTGCACTAGTCAGATCATTGGTGGGGTGACATCCTCCCAATCCAATCGATAGTAGCTGTCCGCAAACTGCTTAGACCCGAAAAGATGAGTCCAAGAACCAAAAAGGTCCCCCAATTATATATTATGTATATATATATATCCCAAGGTTCTGATCGAAAGATCCTACCCGACACGGCACGGATCGCCAGTTGTGCAACGGCCGTGGCTAAGACCAAGATGTTGAGAGCACCGGTGGTTGAGACGAAGCCGTAGAAGAGGCGATAATTTCCTGCGCGGGGCAAAACGTAGGAAGGGTGGGAAGGGGACATGAGGTGTGCGTATGCACGTATCACATATATATATATATAATATGTATCTATGCGAATATGTAAATCTGTACATATGTATATACATATAATCATTTACATGTGTATATATTTACACATAAATACATAGTTTGATCCAACCAAAAGATATGTCTCATTTCACAAAAAAAAATGTATAGGACCGACGATCACTGTCCGCAAGTTGTGGAAGTCTTTGATTTCATCAACAAGTTTGCAACATGCACAGGGCCAAGTGCCGTTTCCAAGGCTGAAATCTGAATGCCGCTCAACATCCAAAGATCATCAAATTAATCGTTCATCCACTTCCAAAAGAACCATCCTTTCAGGATTTTCAACTATCAACTATCAGTTCTGCCAACGAAATCTTCACAACACCTGTGGGCATCTCCCGAACTTCTTGTCCAAGCAGCTCTTGCCAATGCAATTGCCCAACCACGGACAGTGATGGTCAAATCGCTCAACGCAATTCTCGCAAACCGAGCAATGAGTACACCGCGGTGGCCGGTAGATGTTACCTTTGCAGTGGCCATGGGTCTGGCCTGGAGCTTCCAACATGACAGCCAGGAAGTTCAGGTACCAAGAAAGACATAGAAATGAGGGCATACAATTGATGTGGTGCCCCAGAGTTAGGTAACTTGATCTATGACTTTAAACTACCAACGGTAGTTGGTTTATGGATGATATATCGAACTAACATGCACTAAGTAGTTAACTGGATAAACATAAACCAACAGTTACTAACTTGGGTGCACCGCCTGGCTGGAATACCAACAAATACATCCAAATGACATTGGGGCTGCGTGGCAACATGATCCTCTCCATTTCTGGCCAAGGATCAAGTCTTGCAGTACTTCAATTTTAACCTCGGCAGAAATCAAACAAAAGGAGTCTTAAAATGCGGGACCCCCAATTCCCATTTGAACAAGCCCAATTGCGGATAAACCCAAATCTGCTCCTGGCCACGTATGACTATCCAGAGTCTGGCAAACTCCATTTTTTCCTCTGTCTTGCTAAACATAAGACCACGCGTCGGCGTAGACACTCAATGAAAAATAGTTGGCAAGGTGGTACATCCAACAATAGACCACTCCTGATTCTTCCGTTTCACAAACCGGAAAAAAATGAAGGTTTATTGCTGGAATCTAGCACACATAACAACTCTAGGTGTTTTTGTTATACACAGCTTCCTCCTGAGTCAAGTGGCGGATGCCCACGCAGCAGCACATCGTAAAAACGCTGCGGTTCACGCGTGCGCCACACCTGGGAGCACCAGGAATGTGTTGAGAATCGAGATGAAACCTCTCCAAATCTCTTAATGTTCAAAGGGTGGAATAAGGGATTCCGCCGACAACCTTTTAGGAGACCTTTTCCACCTATTGGAACAGCCATAGCAGGTGAACCA
The DNA here is from genome assembly GCA_947184155.2 of Cladocopium goreaui. Lineage (NCBI taxonomy): Eukaryota > Dinophyceae > Suessiales > Symbiodiniaceae > Cladocopium > Cladocopium goreaui. The sequence continues at coordinate 11,656 of CAMXCT020003104.1, read as the reverse complement.
GAAAAATCCCACCGGCGCAGGGATCTTTGAATGTTCCCCCTGCAATGGCCTATCGCTACTAGGTCACGATAGGGGGCCCAGGTCTGAGGCTCTGACCAATGTTCAATACCCCAATTCTGCAACTGAATCTTCCATCAATCTTGTGGGCACAATTGTCATATAAGCCTCCATACTTGCTCCCTAATGACAAAAACAAATGTCAACCCTGCTTCAGTACTGGATCTGTTAATATGTATGTATATACGTATTATTATCTACATATATATATATATATATACATATGTATGCCATTATATACCTAATATCTTGAGGTCCCATGGCAACATGGGTCAGTTCGCACCTTGGCGCGTTCGTCATAGTGCTCGGTGAAATCCTTCTGTCGTGGCATGATCCCAGGATCCGACAGGGCCTCGAGGATGAAATGAATGACATGGAGGTTTCCTAAGTCATGGGGGTAACCCTAGTTATCATCCATTTTAGTAGGATGGTATTTTCCATGAAATAAACCATTGGGGTATCCCGGGTATCCCCTTTTTAGGACACCCAAAAAATGTGTGGCCAAAAATGGAAGGTGAAGGATTTTCGAATGAACGGAGGTCGTTTCAGGACCCAGGCAGCAAAATCCTGGATTCACTCATTCAAGGGCTTTCATGTACGATGGTGAAAATTGCATGAAGCGAAACAGTACCACTCTTTTCCTCTCAAAAGACCACAGCTTCTCTTGCCCCCATCACCACCAATCTCGCAGACATGAAACCAAGCCAGACCGCCTATTTCTCCTGGTTAGACCCGCATGTTCAACCAATTGTTCAAAAGAAATCCCCCACCGCAGACTCTGACTGCCGGGCCGTGGCCAAAAGGAGATAAATAGAGCTCACCTTGCACAAATAAATACAATGGATGGATAGACAGATTTCATCAGATTTCTAGATTCCCAAACCCCAGAAATGTGACAGGGCCATATTTAGCAGTGACCTTCCAATTGTTTTCAGGCTTTGACCTATATATGCGCATATAAGCTATGGTCAAAACATTGTGGGTTATTGTCATCACACCATGATTTGGAATCCTTAGATCGGCCACTATGATTCCCGGAAAATGGTTGTATGACAACCCCACCGTCTAGGTATCCAAGAGAAGTTGCCCCTAAATCACAATTTTTCCATGGTGGATGGTTTCTGCGGGTTGGTTCGATTCTGATCAATCCCCTTTAAACCAACCAGTCTCAGCATGCGAAAACCAACATGCGGGCCTCAAGGAGAGGGGAAGTTTTTGTATGGACTCACTGAGTAGCATTGAGGATATATACTATATATACTTTGATTCTGGCTAGACATGGACCGAGCTAGGTACGATTTGTGTTTGACAACTCATCCAACACAAAATGGAGTCTATGATATGAAAATATCTTAATAGGTGCAATACGTAACATGTTTTTGAGGAGCCACGGATTGGAAATCAAGTATCTAATCATTTAGCATCATTTATCTTTTTTTTGTAGTTGCTTTATATTCCTAACCAAACAATGGGTCTGTCGCTGGATGATTCTTTCCTGCAACAGCAGCTCACAGGGCTCGCCTGCAACATGAAGCCAAGAATTGGGATCAGAATACTGTACCTCAGCGGACGAACCAATCACTGTGGCTATTTTGCCTGCCGATTCCCCGGTTAGAAGTGGCTGTTGAGACCACATATAGGCACGCAGAATATGCAGAATTATATACACATACGTAGGTATTGGATCATATACAAACATGCATACATATAGCATATGGATCTATACATATGTATTATATATCTGTGGTCTCTTTTTTGTGTATACAGTACACCTTGGTACTACCAAAGCCACCTTCGTTTCAAAGTCTCCCCGGCCCTTGCGCGTCAAGGCGCTGCGCCGCGAAAAAGGATCCCACAAAGATCTGCCACAGCAGGGAGGGCACAAAAATCATGAAGACCTCGGTCGAGATCCAGTCATCCCCGAAACGTGAAAGGTGGGGATTTTCATGTTCCAACAACAGGGGGGTTGTTCCAACATGTGAGGAGGTTAATGGGGTTGGCGGTGTTTTTTGTCACTCCCAAAGAAGTCTTGTGGTTGTGGGTAATAATGAACCTCGGGGAGTTGAATAATCCGTATACTATGAGGAGGCGGCAAACGCGTTCGGGTGCTTTGATCGCCAAAAATGTTGAGTACACGCTCACCAACCAAAATCCATGAGTCAAGCAGGGACGCAGTCATGCCAGGTAGGGCATTCTAAAGCCCGGCCAGCAACAGATTGAGGCCAATGGCTCGGGCCCTGTGTTTTGCCACCGCTGCGCCCTCACACAGCTCAAGATAGCAGCAATCCATGCACTCTGTGGACACTTTTGGTCACCACCCGTCCGGAAACTCAGGATGCAAGGATCTAGCAACACACAATACACAAAGCAAAAAACGCATGGCTTGTTGGACATGGAATGCATGGCAAATCCAAAATTTAATGTGGGAGATTCGCATGAGCCCTTGCACCTGGAAAGAAGACTCAACCGGGTGGGTGCAGGATCTCTAGTTTCAACCTCCCAACGACCTGTGTCGTTGTCAAGGTGTGACCCATGCAGACGAGGTCAGTCAACTACATGCGCCCTCCAGGCGATGAGTTGAGCCAGTTCCGAGAGACTGACTCACGGAATCGGCAGGTCTTAGCGACACAAAATGGATGACATCCTAATGGCAAGAGAACTGTCCTCCAAGGAGGAAGCTTGAGAGTTCGCCATTAGGCGGTCGGATTGATTTCAAGGTCCTTGGGGGGGGGGTCCCCCCCCCCCCCTCCTTGACGTTTCAAGGTTCCTCGGGGGGGGGGTCCCCCGTGGCATGGAAAAACAGGGTCTATTTGGGCACGTCCCTGCGGCGGGCTTTTTCAGCCATGCTGACGATCAAAAACCTGCATAACATATTCATTGTAGGTAGACAAGATGATGAGCCAAAGTTTACTTGAAACAACCTTCCCTCTGTTTCACTTATTGTGAGTTTTTTTGTTTTTATCTCCTTCTTGTTTCCCGGGTAGAAAAGTTTCCCTCTAAACAAGTTTTGCAGACAAGCAACCTTTCTCGCGTACATGTCCTGCCTTGCTCTTTTAGGGACTACAGTATGAGGCAACGATTCTTACAAGTACCCTAGATGATGGGGCAAAGGCTACTTGAAACAACTTCCCCTCTTTTGCACTTTTTGTATCGCGCACCTCCTTTTTATTACTGGGCTGGAAGGGTTTGCTCTCTGCGCAAGGTTCGGCCGAGAATCAGTACTCAATTTCCTTTTTTCTCTTTTATGTTTCTTGTCTTGTTTTCAGTTGCTGTTGCTGGGGTGGAAATTCTTTTGAAGGGGACCGGGCCAGCTTCTCTCAACTGTGCCGTCTTTCCTTTGCATTCCTTTTCATGTCCTGGTTTGTTGTTGCTGGGGGTGGACAGGTTGCCCGCGTTACGGGCCATGAGGCAAAACTTCTTTGACCTAGCCACGCTCTAGACGATGGGGAAAAGGTTACTTGAAACAACGTTCCCTCTTTTGCACCTCTTGTCTATTGTATCTCCTTATTGTTTTTGAGGAAGAAATCATTATCTACTTGCTGTTGGTGGGCCAGCTTCTCAACTGTTCTCTTTGCTTTGTACTCCTCTTCTTGTGGTTGTTTGCTGTTTCTGAGGTGGACAGGTTGCTCTTTGAGGTTTTCACTTCCACCTTTCTTGTTTTGTTTGTTGTTGCTGTTGCTGGCGTGAAAGGGCTTTCGAAGGGGATGGGGTCAGCTTCTCTCAGCTCTGGCGTCTTTCTTTTGCATTCCTCCTCTTGTACTTGTTTGTTGTTGCTGGGGTTGACAGGTTGCCGTCTTTAGGGACAACTCTAGATGATGGGGCAAAGGTTACTTGAAACAACCTCACCTCTATTGCACCTCTTGTGTATCGTTACTCCTTTTTGTTTCTGGGGTGGAACGGTTTCTCTCTAAACAAGCTTTGGCCGATAATCAACTATCACCTTCTTCTTTCACGTTTACATTTGATGTCTTGTGATTCTTTACTTGCTGTTGCTGGGACAGTTTCTCAACTGGTGCCTTTGCATTGCAGTACTCTTCTTGTGGTTGTTTGTTGTTTCTGGGGTGGACAGGGTGCTCTCTTAGGGACTACAGTATGAGGCAACGCTTCTTACAAGTAGCCTAGATGATGGGGCCAAGGTTATTTGAAACAACTTACCGTCATTTTTGTATTTTTTCAGAAATTGTCAAAGAATTGTATATAGTTCCTTTCAATTACTGGGCTGGAAGGGTTTGCTCTCTACGCAAGGTTCGGCCGAGAATCAGACTCAATTTCCTTTTTTCTCTTTTATGTTTCTTGTCTTGTTTCCAGTTGCTGTTGCTGGGGTGGAAATTCTTTTGAAAGGGGCCAGCTTCTCTCAACTGTGTCGTCTTTCCTTTTCATTACTTTTCGTGTCCTGGCTTGTTGTTGCTGGGGGTGGACAGGTTGCCGTCGTTACGGGCCATGAGGCAAAACTTCTTTGACCTAGCCACGCTCTAGACGATGGGGAAAAGGTTACTTGAAACAACGTTCCCTCTTTTGCACCTCTTGTCTGTTGTATCTCCTTATTGTTTTTGAGGAAGAAATCATTATCTACTTGCTGTTGCTGGGCCAGCTTCTCAACTGTTCTCTTTGCCTTGTATTTCTTTTATTGTGGTTCTTTGCTGTTTCTGGGGTGGACAGGTTGCTCTTTGAGGTTTTCACTTCCACCTCTCTTGTCTTGTTTGTTGTTACTGTTGCTGGTGTGAAAGGGCTTTCGAAGGGGATGGGGTCAGCTTCTCTCAGCTATGTCGTCTTTCCTTTTCATTCCTCCTCTTGTACTTGTTTGTTGTTGCGGGGGTTGACAGGTTGCCGTCTTTAGGGACAACTCTAGATGATGGGGCAAAGGTTACTTGAAACAACCTCCCCTCTATTGCACCTCTTGTGTATCGTTACTCCTTTTTGTTTCTGCGGTGGAACGGTTTCTCTCTAAACATGCTTTGGCCCATAATCAACTATCACCTTCTTCTTCCACGTTTACATTTGATGTCTTGTGACTATCTACTTGCCGTTGCCAGGCCACCTTCTCAACTGCTGCCTTTGCTTTGCAGTCCTCTTCTTGTGGTTGTTTGTCCTTGTTTGTTGTTTCTGGGGTGGACTGGCTGCTCTTTTAGGGACTACAGTATGAGGCAACGCTTCTTCCAAGTAGCCTAGATGATGGGGCAAAAGTTGCTTCAAAAAAACTTACCGTCATTTTTGTATTTTTTCGGAAATTGTCAAAGAATTGTATATAGTTCCTTTCAATTACTGGGCTGGAAGGGTTTGCTCTCTGCGCAAGGTTCGGCCGAGAATCGGTACTCCAATTTCCTTTTTCTCTTTTATGTTTCTTGTCTTGTTTCCAGTTGCTGTTGCTGGGGTGGAAATTCTTTTGAAAGGGGCCAGCTTCTCTCAACTGTGTCGTCTTTCCTTTTCATTACTTTTCGTGTCCTTGCTTGTTGTTGCTGGGGGTGGACAGGTTGCCGTCGTTACGGGCCATGAGGCAAAATTTCTTTGACCTAGCCACGCTCTAGACGATGGGGAAAAGGTTACTTGAAACAACGTTCCCTCTTTTGCACCTCTTGTCTGTTGTATCTCCTTATTGTTGCTGGGTAGAAAAGTTTCTCTCTAAACATGCTTTGGCCGATTATCAATTGTCACTTCCTTCTTTTACGTTTATATTTGATGTCTTGTGATTATCTACTTGCTGTTGCTGGGCCACCTTCTCAACTGCCGCCTTTGCTTTGCAGTCCTCTTCTTGTGGTGGTTGTTTGTTGTTTCTGGGGTGGACAGGCCGCTCTTTTAGGAACTACAGTATGAGGCAACGCTTCTTCTACGTAGCCAAGATGATTGGGCAAAGGTTTCTTGAAACAACTTCTCCTCTGTTGTACCTCTTGTGTGTTGATGTGTGTTGTATCTCCTTCTTGTTTCTGGGGTGGAAGGGTTTCTCTCTAAACAAATTTAAGATGATAATCAATTATCAATCTTTGGCGTTTACATTCCTTGTCTTGTATCTAGTTGCTGTTGCTGCAGTGGAAGGGCTCTTGAGGGGAGGCGGGCCAGCTTCTCTCAACTGTTGTATTTCGTTTGCGTTCCTTTTCTTGTATTTGCACATTGCTACTGGGATGGACAGGGGGGGGCTATTTAATTCCTCTTGACATGAAATAGCTTTGGTTGTGGGGCAAGGGCTGGTTGAAACCATCTTCTATCCTTTGCGTCTTTTGTCAGGTTCTTTTTTTAATTGCTGCTCAGGTGGAAAGGTTAGCTCACGAGACAAATTTTGGGCCGATTTGGGCCGATATGGGCCGACAAAATGTCTTTGCTCCCCGTCAATTTTTTTGTTGTCTGTTTTAGTTGCTGCACTGGCATGGTTGTCTTTAGAAAAGGCTGGGCCAGGTTCTCTCACTTGCTGTCTTGTCTTAGCATTCCTTGTCTTGTCTTCGTGTGCTCTTTCTGGACTGGGCACATTGCCACCTCTATGTCCTCTGCATCTTACTGTAATCCACAGACCATCTCCTTGGCTTGGTGGTAGAAGGATGGGCTATCTAGACAAGGCTGAGCCAAAAACCATTCTTCAACTCCATGCCTGCCTACGCCTCTTTACTTTTGTCTTGTAAGTACCTGAGTGCTGTTGCCGCATTGGAAAACTGTGTTCTTCAGGGCAGGTTTGGCCAGCTTTGGTCAACTGTTGCCTTTTCTTTGCATTTCTCTTCTTGTCTTCGCGTGTTAGTATAATCGGTTTCTTGCCACTAGAAAAAATGCGTATGGATTTTGGGCCGTTGTGGTCCATACATATTGACCTTCTAGCAGGCAGAAAATTGCATGTTTTCCGTTCATGCATATGCAATTGAAATGACCCAAAAGCTCTGGTTAGGCTAAATTCTATCTATTAGGTTATATCTGGTTTTCTGACTATTAGTTAAATTTTGTTTTTACCTATTAGGTAAAACAACTGTTTTACCGAATAGTCAGAATGATCAAATAACCTTTTTTCTTCAGGTTATTTATATGAATATGTTTTTTCTTATAGGTTATTTATATGAATAACTTGTTTTGGTACCTTTTTTTGGATCAACTTTGTTTTCTCTATATATAAGTATATCTATCTATATTGTAATCTCCAATGAAACACTTTTTGGTTTGATACATTTTTTCCGATAAAATGATGCTGAAAAACTACATACAAAAGAAAACCAGAAAACATATATTTTGGATGGGACAAACCAACACAGGATATAAAAAAAAAAACACCTGTCAATATATATATATATATATTGTATATACATGGATATGTCTGTCCTTTTTTGGTTCCAAAAAGGGTTCTTTGAGAGGAAAAAAGGACACCTCATTTTGAGGCAGCCCCCCCCACACACACAAACACACGTATATATATATATATACTGTATATAAAAATACATAACATTACATATATATATATACATATTTATATTTGAATAAATAAATGAATGACTATATATATATATATTAATCAAAAATCATGTTTTGCAAAAATCGGCAAGGATTTTTTTGGGGCACGAAGCCACCACAGGACAAAACAAAAAAACATAAAACATAAAAATAGAAATAATGTTCAGTTCAAGAAAAAAACAATCAAATCAAAAACTCGCATAGCCAACAACCCAAAATAAGAACTCAAAAACTGTGAGACAGATGGTTCAACAAGTAATTTGCCAGCTGCATTGTATTTGGAAAAACACGAGTTCATGTGAGTTCATGGGTGCTCATGAGCGCTCGAGTGCTCATGGGCGTCCATGGATGTTCATGGTTGTTCATGCGTGTGTATGGGTGTTCATGTGTTTTTGCTTGTTTGTCGTTTTGTTTTGCTTCCATCCACTTTCTTTGAACTTAAAAGAATGAACTTGAGATGGAGGTCCCAGCCCTGGGCTGATTTCTTTCTTGAATTATCGGCAATCCAAGGGTTTGAAGGGGCCTTTTTTGAAATCAGTTCGGGCAGCAATAGTTTTATAAAGACAAACTGTTAACACTGGATGGCCTTTCATTTGTCAAAAGCAGTGGTCGGCAAAAAAATTGAAGAAAGTCCTGATGAGGATTAGTTGTATTCAAGTTTTTTTTTTGCAAAAACTAAACGGCCAATCCAGCCCAGACTTGATCAATCACTAAAGGGCCTCCAGCCCTCGATATTATAAAACCAACACAAAGATTAACAATAACCTGGGGCTCTCCATCCTTGACATTTATTCGAAGGTCTGCGCCAAGGTACTTTCTCGTTTGTGGTCTTGCTCAGGTCAAGTGTCTGTCTCAAGGATCCCCATTGAAACACGACGGACGACGAAAGACGACGAAGAGAAAAAAACGAGCAAAAGGGTTTCAAGGGTTCCTCTACGGGACCTCCGGGGGAAGAAATTCCAAGGGTTCCTCTCCGGGACCTCCGGGGAGAAAAAATAAAAATAAAAATTTTAAAAAAATTAAGACGGGCACATACCATTGAGAAAAACACATAGCATGTTTTATGCATATTTGCAATGTTCGGTCGCAAGTGTTCTTCCCCGGGGTATGGGTTTGTCTCCGGGATTTTATTTTATTTTTTATTTTTTTGGCAGCCTTGAGCGCGAACCTTCACTGTGGGAAAACACTTGGCCTTGAGAAATCCTTCGTACATGGGAAAGTTTTCCAGGAATACGGTTGGGAAACCAGGACCTTTGAGGAGGGGAAAAAGAAAGCACCTTTGATACAGGGAGGAGGGTTGAGACAGGCACATACCATTGAGAAGGTAGAAAACCCTTCATCCAGACTTTTGATTTATGCCAAAGAAAAATGCGATTAAAAAAAACAATGACTTGGGGTGTTCAGCATTCATATTTTCTATGCAGTTAAACCTGGAAGCTGCGTTTAAAATAAAGAAGGAAAAAGGTTGACAATCCCAGAGCCCATCCATTACTACGTGTTTTTTTCTTCTTCGAACCTATTTTCAAGAAAATGCAATCCAACCCAGAGTTAATCAATCACTTGGGCATTTCCATGCCAATCCATTTCCTAAAAATTAATCCAAATGTTTTGCAATGACTTGGGGCCCTCCAGTCATCAAATTCATTCACATCTGCATGGGAAAATCTCTCCGAGAATGTGTGTGGTTGATTTTTTTTTCATGGAAAAAGTGACTGATCAATTTTTTTTTGAAAAAATACATGTTTAAAAAAATGTTTTTTTGAATAAAATCATTGTTTTTGAATACAAATGTTTTTTTAACTAAAAACCAAGTTTTTTGAATAAAACCAATATTTTTGTGAATAAATCCAAGATTTCTTGAAGGTTTTCAAGGACATTGCATCAAACTTACACTTTTGAGGTGTAAATTTACATCAAACTTGCACTAAACTTACACATCAAGAGTGTAAGTTTACACCAAACTTACATATCACAAGTGTAAGTTTACATCAAACTTGCACATACAAGTGCAAACCTACACTTCTCAGTGTAAGTTTGATGTAAACTTACACCTCAAAAGTGTAAGTTTGATGCAAACTTACATCAAACTTGCACCTCATTTCCTCGAACATCTTCAAAAAATATTGGTTTTTTTTTTAAACCAATATTGGTTTTATTCCAAAAAATCTTGGTTTTTAGTCAAACAAATGATGTTTATTCAGCAAACATCTTGATTTTATTTAAACAAATCTTGTTTTCTTTAAATGTTTTTTGTCAAAACATGTTTGGTCAATCACTTTTTTCCATCAACAAATCTTCAACCATACACTTTCTGGGAGAAATTTTCCCATGCACATGTGAATGAATTTGATGACTGGAGGGCCCCAAGTCACTGCAAAACAAGTGGATTAGTTTTCAGGACATGGATTGGCATGGGAAGGCCCAAGTGATTGATTACCTCTGGGTTGGATTGCATGTGTTGCAAATAGGTTTGAGAAAAAAACGTAGTAATGGATGGGCTCTGGGATTGACAACCCTTCTCTTTATTTTGGGTATATTCTGGGTTTACTTGCCTCAAAGACATGAATGCTGATCACCTCAAGTCATTTGCATTGTTTGGTGGTTTCGTTGGTTTTTTCAATGGGGAGAAAGGCCAAGGATGGAGAGCCCCAGGTGATTGCAAATCTTTGGGCAGGTGTTTTGATGTAAAAAGGTTTGAGGGATGGAGACCCCCTTAGTGATTGATCAAGTCTTGGCTGGATTGCTCCGTTTAGTTTTTGCAAAAACAACTTGAATACAACCAATCCTCACCAAGCAATTCTTCAAACATTTTGTGCTTGCCACTACTTTCTTACAAGTGAAAAACCTTCCAGTCTTGACAGCTTTTGTTTATGAATGTGTTACTGGCCAACGTTCAAGTTGATTTCAAAAAATGCCCTTCAAGGCCAGGGTTTGCCAATGATTTGGGGTTCTCTAGCGCCAAATTTATCTTAAAAATAACAATCGAGTCCAAGCTGACCAAGAACTCAGGCCATCTGGTCACCAAGACAAAGGTATTGCAGCCAAATAGCAGCGCATGAGACAAAACCACCAACCAAATCAGCAAGTGTCTAAACTTGTTTTCTTGGTTGGGTTCGCGCGCCGGGGGGCAGCCATTTTATACCCAAAAATCGCGCGCGAACCTCACGAAAACTTACTTTGATTTTTCTTTTTGAGCACGGAAACCCACTGAGTAAGCTAAATGGGTGGCAGCCGAAAAAATGAAAAACACAGATGAACACACATGAGCAATGAGCACCCGCGGATTCACGTGAACTCCTCTGAGTTTCATAAACGATGCAGCTGACAAGTTAGGTTTTGGACAATTGTTTTCACATTTTTTGATTTATTACTTTGTGCTGTTGTTTTTGCATTTGTTGGTTTCATTTTTCTTCTTGTTTTTGGTTTTTCATCCTGTGCTGGCTTGGCGCTCCCAAAAACTATCCATTGCCATTGTTGCAAAACATGTTTTTTTCTTGCTTAGGTATGTCTGAAAATGAGGTGACCTTTTTTTCCTTTAAAGTAACCGTTTTGGGGTCAAAAAAGGACACCTCATTTTGAGACACCCATTTGCCCATATATTGTTTTGATTTGTTTTGGATATGTGTTTTTGTTGCTTCCATGCTGTGTTGGCTTGCCCCATCTAAAACATATCCGACTGAAATTTATCGATTTACTTTAGACTTTAGCACAAAAGGCTTCACTTTAGCACAAAAAATCACTTCAGATCCGCATATATGAAAAGAAAACGACATACATCACAACGAAGAAACATTTGAAAAACTATTTGCCAAAAAGAACATGTAATTCAAAAATCCCGAAGGAAACAAATATGGAAAAAGACTGTGTCTTTAGTTTAAACTGTTGAAAATATAGTTTAGTGAAAGAAAAACCAAGTCTCAAACAAGACAGTTTTTAGGTTAAATACACTATTTAGGCAAAAAGCAAATAACCTAAAAGACAGAACCTAATAGATCGAATTTAACCTTAAAAACTAAAATAACCTAATAGGCAGGAATTAGCCTAACCAGAGCTTTTGGGGAGTCTTCAGACTTGCGATGTTGTGTGCATACAGGCAGGTAAAACCAGATCAAACTAAACAAATCAAAAATAGAAAAGGTCAAATCAGACATGGAACATGTGTTTACATATAAGGGCTGCT
>CAMXCT020003103.1:0-72956 GCA_947184155.2 Cladocopium goreaui | reverse complement strand
TCATCACTTAGTCTATTTAAAGAGCCATTTGGAGGTATATTGTCTGACACACGCATCGTACGGGGAAAAAAAACACGGCCAGTGCTAGCACAAACCCCAAAGTCGCTTTTGCGGTACCTATGGATGCTCGAACCTGTCACTTTCATCGCACCGCTGGGTACGTGGCAAATGGATGTCGAAAAATCCGCAATGCAAGTCGAATGATGATGGTGATGAGGAGGAGGCTTATGATGATGATGATGATGATGATGATGACACCAGGCATACGGCGAGAGTTCCCTTGAGGGGGGGAGGGGGGGTCCCGTACGTTCGACACTTGGAGGCTATATCGCAAGCCAAGAGGCTATGGACCAATACTAATCAAAAGGCAGCCAAGCAAACCATAGGCGCAAAATGGACGCAACTGATTCCGCCTGCTTCGGGACGTAATAGGCTTTCCAGAAAGACATGCCGATGAAGCCGCTGGAACCGCTGGCGCCGATCAGGCAAATTGAGCCGATGAGGCCGATGGAGCCGCTGGAGCCGATGGAGCCGCTGGAGCCGCTGGAACCGATGAGGCCGATGGAGCCGATAAGGCCGATGGAGCCGCTGGAGCCGATGAAGCCGATGAGGCCGATGAGGCCGACGGAGCCGCTGGAGCCGCTGGAGCCGATGAGGCCGATGAGGCCGATGAGGCCGACGGAGCCGCTGGAGCCGCTGGAGCCGATGAGGCCGATGGAGCCGATGAGGCCGATGGAGCCGATGCCGCTGGAGCCGATGAGGCCGATGAGACCGATGAAGCCGATGAGGCCGATGAGGCCGAAGGAGCCGCTGGAGCCGCTGGAGCCGATGAGGCCGACGAGGCCGATGAGGCCGATGGAGCCGATGAGGCCGCTTGAGCCGATGAGGCCGATGGAGCCGCTGGAGCCGATGGAGCCGCTGGAGCCGATGAAGCCGATGAGGCCGATGAGGCCGATGAGGCCGATGGACAGGCCGATGGACCAGGCGCGCCACAATGCAAAGCACCCATGCTCTGAAAGTGGAGCTTGGCGCCGGAGATAAATCCTACGCAGTATTGCCAATATAAAGAGAGTTGCAGGTTACAGCTACATGTATCGAGACACCTCAACCCATTTCACCCTGCCTACATGCACAAGAAGTGGTGCCGCAAAATCGACGCCAACCGTCAATGGCACGGGGGGGGTCCCTTTCTCCTGGTCGTTCAAGGATAAGGGGTCCAGCCCGCCCCTTTGTTTCGCAAAGTAAAACTCAAGGTAGCCCGCTAGGACAGGAGGCTACCTTTCGTGATAATACTTATATCATTTTTTGAATTGAAAATATTCGTCAAATTGATCTAATTGGGCCACGCGCAGCGGCTTCCGGCAGATTCGCGGCTTCTTCCTGAAGCAAAGAGTCTTAGAATTCGACGTGCTGGAATCACTGAAATCACATCCTTCACATGATAGGTACACAATGGTACACGTACACTTCAATAAAACCCACCCATCAAACATCATCAGACATTCATAAGAAGCAGGATCATTGGGCGGAAAATAGACGGAGGCAGGATCTAGTGGACAAAAGCATGCTGCAACTTTATTGAATTATACCGTGCTTCGAAAGCTCTCTATCTCCACATTGTGGTATCATCAACTATCGAAAAGCAGCTTCTTCCTATATTTCTTTTTGATTTTTTTGGTCGGATCTCTATAGAGACGGATCTCTACAGAGACTTAATCTGATGATTGGATCCCCTGCATTATGTATTAATAGTCCAAATCAATTGGCTGCGGTCAAGGAACGGATTGGGCACGCAGTTTTCCTTCATGACCTGTGAGCCAATTGCCAGTGGCAACAACGGGCAACCATCCCAATCAACCCAGCTTAAAGGTCTTCGTTTGCTTAAATTTAATCGTTCAAACTCTTATTTTCAAAACAGTTCAAAAACGACCAACTGTCTGGACAGACCTATATTGCAGTTTTACAGGTGAAAATTCTGCATTAGAAAAAAACATGAGTCAACAACAGAAATGGCCAAACATTGCCAATCTTAGACATCTGAAATCTCCTGGAATAAGAAGCCATTTTTTCTAGTTGCTGAATATTTCTCCCCATTAATGGACCGAACAGTTCAGAGATTCTGAGCAGAGTCAAATTCCCCAATCCTGGTCAGGGAAGGTAAATGTGGCCGTTTTAATGGTGTTTAATGGTTTTAATTAGGATTTAACATTATTTAGCACTCTAAAATCGGGATATCATTGGGATATAACTAATGCGTATATAATATTATATAACCAATCATATATGCGGGCTTTGATATTGCCATTTTGAGAAGAACTGACAGAGCTATATTTGGAACATCTATGACCTATGAATATTTCCAGTTCTATGTCGGGTTCAAAAGACAACGTAGCCTCTGGTAAACAAACATGGCTTGAAAATCCCATTCAGTTCAATGATTTTCCCCAACAAAAAAAACTCCAGGTAGTTCGGGGATTTCCCATTGCCAGCCAGCCAATTTTGGGATATTTGCCCTTACCAACCATCATTTCTAGTGATGTCGCGACCTGAGGTCGTTACAATCTATATAATCTATCCAGGAATCAACCATAAACAATCAATATCACCAAATCATGTTTCTATATCCCATTACATCTCCGTTATATCATCATGATCCATGGGTGATCTGACCAGTATAAATCCCTATGACATCCCGTGATGACATCATATTCCCATTATTCTAGCTCCAAGTTAAGCAAGTTCAGAAAATTTACCTATATCATGAATCCATCGTACTCCAGACCTGTCTCTTTGGACCCATTGTTTTCCCAACCTGTTTCCCTGTGTGTGACATGTTTCACACCTGTGAATTGACTGGTTGCGGTGGGAAGACCTTTCAGCTCGATTTGGAAATTGTTTGGCCCCATGTCGATGCCTTGTGTTGTTCCTGAAATGTTATGGAGCCTGGATGAGCTAAAGCGTGCCCTGATAGGTGAGTTTCCCATTTTGGAGACTGAAGTAGGAGAGGGTTTCAAAATATTGTGTGACTTGTTTGTTGAATGGGCTGAAATCCTGTTAAACTACAACAACCAGCATCCGCTCTGTTGTTGAATTTGGGGAATTGTGGCCCAGAATCCTTCTCTCAGGGGATTTCCCGCCGCGCATACTCATGTGGCATCGCACTTGAGGGGTGTCATCGCACTCCAGAGGACCCCATCGCACTCCACATATACTCACAGATCTTCGTACTCCACAAAAGGCATAGTATACCAGAAAAACCGTCGCATACAGCCAAAAACCATTTTTTTTGAAAAAATGAACCTGAAGAGTTTTTTTTAATTTTTTTCTCTTCGGAGGTAAAATGCTCTGGAATATGATAATATGGAATATGGGGGAAATCGTTGTTTTTCCAGCGTTTTGAAGAGTCGCGCATACAATCGTATTCCATCAAATTTTGATACTTTAGACCTGTGGAGGCTATGGAAATTCTCGGTTGTGGTGCTAGCCGTGCAGGATGGAGTGTGATGCTCTCTGGGTATATGGAATGGAATTTCTGACCCCAATTTGATCAAAAAAGATGTCAACATATGCTTGAGAATCCCACATACAACACTGGCAACGCATACCAGGGGGCATCGTACTCCAGGGGTGGCATCCTACTCAATGTAAGTATTCAGTGGAAATATGGTACCATTTGGGTTCGAGGAAGAACAGCGAAATCCAGACTTGGCCCAGTTTGCGGATGCGGAAGCTGAACCGCCAGCCAAACGCGTCAAAAAAATAAGCTGAACAGCTTATCCAATGGTATTAAAAGATCCTATAGAGAAGTTGATGATTGATGAGAGAAACACAAGACTTTATGTTTATTCAAGAAATCATTGCTTGAGAAGCTGTGGACTCAAAGGATCTTAGCGGGGTTAAACATGTGCGATTGGACATGACAGCACGTGCCAAGGGAAAAGGTGCGCCTGACAAGGGTCACACAACCTCATTCTCACCATCAAAGGTCGTTCATTATTTTCCAAACTTCCGGAGCTATTTTGGCATGGAATATGAACAGCCTTGGAATATGGGTAAGATTTTGCTAGAATTATACTACCATTGTTGGTTAAATCCCTGCGTTCGTGATCTAAAACACATAAGATGAGGGATCTGCATGCCATGCTCTGGCACTTCTCAAATGGATAGAAACCCTATGATGACCCAGTTGTATATGGACAACCCCCAGTTACAGATATTTCATGATATTTCTCATATATGCGCTTATACATGGCTTATAGATGGGTTATCACTTACGATGCCCAGGATGCCCCAAGTAACTCTCCAGTCCTGGCCATCTCCGCGCCTGCACTTGGGCGGCGGACGACGCTTCCGCTTCGCCGGCAAGCTGGGCTGCATAGTACGCGTGGCTCCTGGCCGTCACGTTGAATACGTGGCCACGTATGGAAATTGCTGATGATTGGGTTTATCACATTAAAAATCATTCGTAATTAACAATCATTCATAATTAACAATCAGCCATGCCCATTAACTATACATCAATTATTGATTATCTCACTATTGGCTGATGAATGAAGCCAACAGTAACCCACAATGGATGGCTGAGCATTGATTATTTGAACTGAGAACTGGCCAAGATCGCTATCCTCAAAGCCTCAAACTAATCCACAGGCCTCATCTCTTGTGACAAGGCCCGACCAAAGTTTGGCTTGGGGCAACCTGGTTTATAGTCATTGTGCCTGTGTGGGTGTCTTTTGGACACTTCGCCGAAAAGCCCCGCCAGACGGATGTACCTACTGACATCAAAGGGAACTGTGAAGAGCCAGGTGTGCTCAAAGGGCCCCGAAAGGCTTTGGGAATCACCCCTGCTGGCTGGCAGTAGTAAAACATGCTAAAACTTGTGGCCGACTTAACTATCAGTTATGCTCAACCTTCAATTGGCGCAGCAACTCTCAGTAACTTCAAACCACAGTCATCCAGCCAGCTGGAGTTACTTCCACCAAAATTATCGCCCAACTCACGTGGAGGTGTAGTTGGCAATCAGCAAGGCGTTGGTGTCCGAGATAAAGGGTGCAACAAGAAGACGAGATGGTGCGGTTTACACATCACCCCCCATGTCTTGGCCATACTCCACCAAGTCCGCGCACATACGGTCCATGTTCTGCGCGGACAGAATGCAGCACTCTCGATCCACGTGCCATGTCACTTCGGCTGGATAACATTTGTAATTGTCGTAGGACGTACGGGTGGTGGAGCCGATGTACACCATTGAGTCTCTGACTGGTTCGTGCCAGGTCGTGTTGAACATCTTGTATTCTTGTTCTGGCCAGTTCACAATGCGACAGATCTGTCCTCGCACAAAGGCCGTTGGATTTATGGATCAATTGAAGACACCACCCAAGCCACCCGACAAAACCCCGTCAATGGGCCCGGGCGTGGAATGGACCCAGTGAAACTCATAGGTGTAGGCCCATCTTTACATTTGTGCAAGATGTCCAGTTGTAGTCAGCCAAGGTCCAGTTGTCACCCGGTTCCGGTCCCTGGTCCACCGTAGCACAAAAATATCCTGGGCGGATGTCATTCGGAACGATATCCGAAGACAAGGCATCGGTATAGTTGAGGGAATAGCCCCCGGCATCCACGTTTTGGTGTTCACCACCCAAGTGAAAGTGCGTGTTCACGTGGATCAGATTGGGGAACTCATCGTACACTCGGCAATGATTCCAAGCTCTTCCAAGACATTCGATGGATTTCAACTCACAACAGCGCTGAACAACACTTGAACTGAAATCTGGGTGTTCTTCCCATTTGTTTAATCACATTACGAGCTCTTGACAGAACAACACGTTGCTGTTCATCGAAGAACCGACGGGCTTCACTTTCGGAGGCAACAATTCCACGAAATCTTCACTCACATTGCGTGGCGACTGCGGCTCTGCGATGGAGCAAGGACAGCGTGGAGGCGCCGGGGGGGAGGAGGAGCTGGGTGACTCTCTTGACGTTCTGAGTCAATGATCTTCTTCTTGACCCACCATGGAAGGCCCTCATTCAACTCATTGAGCTCATCACCCGTCATCTCTCCTTGGCAACCAAGTTTGAAGGCTTAAAATCTGACACAAGGGAAATTGTGAATAGATGGGAAAGAATCCACTTAAGAGTAGGTATATACATAATACCAGTAGTACCGCACAAGGCGGTGGCGGAAGTTTCAAAAATAGGAAACCTATAGGAGAAGTTGGTTGTTGTGAATCAGGGATGGCAAAGCGAATCCACTGATGGATTGAAAGGTGCTTGATCTCTCTCACTCTTTCTCTCTCTTTCTCTGCCTATCTACCTACCTACCTACTTACCAACCAACCTACCTACCTACCTAACTATCTTCTATCTATCTATCTATCTATCTCTCTCTCTATCTCTCTCTATCTATCTATCTATCTACCTACCTACCTACCTATCTATCTATCTATCTGTCTGTCTATCTATTTATCTATCTATCTCTCCATCTATCGATCTATTGTAGTTGTAGTTGTAGTTGTTGTGGTTGGTTGTTGTGGTTGGTGTTGTTGTTGTCGTTGTCGTTGTTGTTGTTGTTGTCGAGGTTAGGGTAGTTAAGTTAGTGAAGTTAGCTAAGTTAGTCAAAAATAGTTAAGTTAATCAGTGTCTACTTTTTCGACATCTTCACGTCAAAAAAGGCTCAAAAACCCTCAGTTTTTTACACTTTTGACTTCGAAATGTGCTTCGCGCCACAACGGCGTGCACTTTTTCGACACTTTTTCCACATCGGAACCTCCAAACGTGGTCCGAGACCGTCATTTTTTTACACTTTTGACTTGGAAATGTGCTTCGCGCCACAACGGCGTGCACTTTTTCGACATCGCAACTTCCAAAAGTCGTCCGACACTGAGGTGTTTTCTACATTTTCACTTCGAAATGTGCTTCGCGCCACAATGGCGTGCACTTTTTTGACATCTCAACTTCCAAAAGTGGTCCAACGCTGAGGTGTTTTGTACATTTTGACTTGGAAATGTGCTTCGCGCCACAACGGCGTGCAATTTTTCATCACTCCTGTGGCCAGCTGGCTCCGCACCCGCCGCTTTAGCGAGCCTACTTTTCGACCCTCCGGAGCCACAAATCATTGGAAAAACACAGTGTTTCGCGACTTTCCTACCTTTTCGCGCATCTGTATCTTCTGTCCTCTTACCCTTTCTCTTCTGATCTTCTCTCTTCTAATCTTCCTCTTCTCTCTGCCTCTGCCCTGCTCTGCTTTTCATCTGTCCATATTGTCGGAAGTTTGACTTCTAAACTTCCTTCGAATATATATATATACATAATATATAATCAATATATATATAATAAATAAATAAATATATATATATATATAATATGTATATATTGATTATGTATATATATATATATTCACAAACGCATATACATCACATATATATATATGTATATATATATTATGTATATATAAATATATACACATAATATATACATCTATGTAATAATATAGTGTAATATTATAATATGGTAAAATATAACAGAATATAATACAATATAATATAATATGATATGGTATAATATAATATAATATAACATAATATAATATAATATAATATATAATTATATATATATACGTATGTATGTATGTATGTATGTATTTAGCACTATTGACTATGTCCAGAAGCATTTCAACGAACATACAGTTGAGTAGATGCAACACCAGTGAATTCACAAAAGCTGTACGTTGCAAAGTAACATTGCCGAATGAACGCTGGAATTTATGATTCAAAACACACAAAATTAGATGCTGCAATGCAAAAAGTAGAAACATGAGAACTACAAAGTGTTCGAAACTACTTAGAATGCATTTTCCCAGTGGGCACGTCAAAACAGCATATCAGTAAATAATCCATGACAAACAAAGTTAGCATACAATTGCATACAATTGCACTGTAGGCTTTCTCCCTTTTTACAGGCACACAAGGAAAAACATGTAGTTTAAAATCATTAACATTGTAACTCAACATTTGGAATTTGAATATGAACAAGGATGGTGGAATAATAGAATAGAAATCAACTACATAAGCAGTGACCACAAAAAACATAAATGAAGGAAAATGGACAGGACAAAAACGGGTAGAACAAACTCGGTTCTTGATAGACTAGCCTGAAAAGGAGCCTGGGTCCTACACTGTCAGCTAGAGCCAGAGAAAACGTCTCAGAGTCTCAGATCTCGTCAGATCTCCTAAACATAGCCAAGCGGGAAGAACTCCTGAGTGTTAAGATGTCTTAAGTGATCTTTGATCCAAGTCTCAGTGATTGAGCTGTCAGAGTGGAGCTTTCTCCTGAGACTCCTCTTGATAGCTCTGCTCTGCAAGCGTCTGCATCATAAGAACCACGAGAACCGCAACCCTCGCCATGACGCGATGCCGGGATATGCCAAGTCTCCGAGAATCTGACAACCCGAAAGGGCCTACCTGCTGAGCCACTAGCTGACACAATGCATCTCGACAGAAGCCAGTGGCGTCATTCAAAGCTGCGGTCACAACAGTCTCAACTGCAGTTGAGCCCTGGCTTCAATGATTCGACCAGATTAGACCTCGTTTCTGTTAAGAAATACCATGCAGTAGTGAGATTCCGATAGATTATTGGGATCTATAATGGGATTTATTCTTTGGTTTCCCTACCATTGACCCAGCTGATCTTCGGCCCTTAAAAAAATCACCAATCAGCTTGGGCCATCGGTTGCTGAAATTCATCATGATACCACGAGCCGCCAGAAAATCCAGAAATTTCAGATGGCACCGAAAAACTTTCACTTTAACAAATTCCAGTTGATTTTCCTCTTGACATTCAGAAACTTCTATGATACTCCAAAATAAGCTGTGTCTGAAAACTGGGGATTCCCCACCAATTGCAATATGTATCCCCATAGCTATGTTAAGTTACTTACCCATGGTTATTATATGGTTATTACCCACAAATTGCCATTACAATTGGGAACATTCTGATTACCCACTGGTAGTTTAGCATAGCTATGGAAACGCCACATCGTTTCTGGATATATCATCGATTTCATCATCGAACTCGACGGGCCATGGCTTCCATAGCTATGTTAAGTTACTTGAGGGAAATAACCATATAATAACCATATAGTAACCATACAACAACCATATAATAACCATATAATAACCATATAATGACAATATAATAACCATATAATGACAGTATAATAACCATATAATAGCCATGTAATAACCATATAATATACAACCGCTGTTCATGCCTTGCCTCTCTGCCCTGCCTGCGAAGGAACTGCATCGGATGCTTCATGGCTTCGAACTCACCTGAATGGCTGCTTGAATGTGACCAAAATTGGAAGGCTGAAACTTACCCTCTGGTACACTAACATAACTATGGAACATCCCCACTTTTCATAGATCAATCTAATAATTGGTCATTTTTCAATATGTTAAACTACCAGAGGGTACAACTAAACGTATACTTTGTCTGCCGGATAATTTTTTGGATCCCAAACAGCAAATGAGACAGCAAGAAGGATGTAAGCTGGGATACCCCTTGAAGATTTAATGCAAAAGGTTATCTGGTGGTTGAGCCATAAGTCGGGATCCTCCTCCCATTTCTAGGGCTGAAGCAATCTTTGAAACCGCCAACTATGTATGGTGTTCTCCGCGGGATATTGATCCACTGACCCGGTGACGCCAGCGTTAGTGCTGGCCCCAGTATACAAAAATCACCACACCTGACTCATAAGCCTAGTGATTAGGACATTCATTCCAATCAAATCCCATGGCCCATGGCGCATACCTCCATTTAACTGGAAGCAAATCAACTTATTGATCCGCATATTGGATGTGTCACGGGGGGTCATGGTGTGTCTGCAAACAGGGTACATACCCCTATTCAAACGGCCAGAACTTAGGGTATACCCCATTTTCAGACCCACTCAAATATCAATTTGTTAGAGTGAAATATCCCACAATATCCACACAATATGTGTGGATATATATACATATATTATTCTATGTATTACTGTATATGTGCAAGCCATTTACAGCCCCAACATATTCCCATTATCGCCCCATTATATATATACATACACACACATTATATAATATATATATATAAAGCAGGACACCAACAAAACCACTGGCGCCACCCTGCTACCCAGGGACTTCCGGGATGACGACTCTGAAAAACGCGAGCGCAACAGATCTGTTCGGAGGCCTCGAGTTGTTTTTTTCGTGTAAAGAAAAGCACAATGGGGTGATTCGGTGGTTCGTAACATGTGGGAACTAGTGGAGATGTATTTAACATTTTTTTAGCCATATAATTACAACAGGAAATCAATGGAAATCAGAGGAATGTAACGACCAACATTGACCAACTATTGTAAATGGCTGCTGGATTGGAAGCCCGTGGGGACTAGAGCCTACTAGCATCTACTAGCCATGGATTCCAATTTTGCAGGAACACCTCAATATGGAATGGAATGGAAAGGGATGGATGGGCTTTCAGCCCTGACCTCAGCTTTTTGATACTGTTGGACCTCTCAACTAAGTCATTACGAGATATCAATCGATGACATAAAGCCTTTGTCGAGAACTCCCTGATGATTTAACATAGCTGTGGACAATAGGAAAATCAATCCCATATGCTCCATGTATGGAAAATATACCAATATTTGCCCTAAAAATCACCCAAATGTAGGTAAATATACCATACATAGAGCATATGGGATAGGAAAATCAATGAATATCACTATCAAACCAATCGGTAAAGCGTCGAACTCAAAGGGCCAAGCAGCCAGACCCACCGGAGGAGACACCTGGTCATCTCAGCAAACGGTCGTGACCGGTAAGCAACCATGGCCGGCTGGAAAATCCACTATTTAGGGATAATTTCCCCCATTTAACCGTAGATTTCCCACTATTTATCCATGATTTTCCAATTTAAACCTTAATTGTTCTAGGGGATTTTCCAGCCAGCCACTTTTGATTACCGGAGGGTATTTGTTTCTGTTCATTCAGAGTTCGTAATGTGGCAAATCCAATGCCATAAACATACCATTGGGGGATGAATTATACCATCCGTTTATGATTAGTTTGGTTTACCAAATCTTGGGGATGGTATGATTATTCGCCTCAAAAATCCCCAAAATCAACGGATGGTATAAATAGATGGTAAATCATCTCCAAAGATGGCTTTACCCCATTATTCCTCAAAGATATTTCAGATCTTATTAGTTCCATCGTTCCACCCACAGCCCCAATGATCCGACACCATGTCCGACCTCCTGCGTCAGCACTTCGTCGCCCCCACCGTGCTGCCGCAGCAGTTCCCTCAGGTCGGCCTCTTCGAGTGACCTTGTGAGTCGATGAACATGATGAACATGGCCATTTAGCCAAAAATTTATGGATTTCATGGGGTTTATTTGGATTTATGATGATTTATGGCTGTGATAATAGTTGTTTTAAACATGACTCACCTGAGATGATTTCCCTCGAATCCTAATCATCATGCCAGTGGTGTCGCGGAATATTTCGTGGTACCTACTAAGGATCAATGTATTTGGATCCATGAGGAGAATGGGGGACAGTTTTTGGGAACGGGAATATTCAATGGTAATATACTTGTTGCCATGGGATATCTCACCAACTAAATTGATTTGGGTCTGTCTGAAAATGGTGGACATCCCAAAACTACTACATTTTTCACAGGGAAATAAACTTCCAAGTTCTAAGCCATTAATTTTTGGGATACTTACCCCATAATTCCCTTTAGATTCTAGTATATATCTATAATCATAATATATATATATTATAGACAAAGCCACATGAATTGTCGCTTATTTCTTGGTATCGGAGCCTTAGGCCAAGTCACTTGAAAGGACATCCATGGGCTTCAGGGCCCTGGTGTGCTACACACGCAAGAGTGCTGACATGTCCAACTGAACATGTCTGAACACATCTAAACATATGGATACATATGGATTTATGAGGCTAGATTACAATAGATTATGTACTATACAGATTACCGGAGGATAATGGAATATTATCGATTGAAAGGATTTCAAAGAATCTTAGCCGTGGTTTTGATGGTTTTGATTCTTGCATCCTCAAAGGATATTCTATGGTGAACGCTGTCACTTGGCACTTGAATATGGTTTCCGTCTGGGTCCAACCGACTCCCCCCAAAAAAACAGCGAGGAAGATTGAGACGGAAAGACGCACACCGATGTTCTCCATTTTTGATGGTCAGTTCATATGGGGGTAAATCTCTGATTTTTGGACGCATATGCTGTGCTTTTCGTTGGAAGGTTTCGACATGTTTCAACAAACCCAGCCAGATGGATGTTGCATACTCACTTTCGTTGCTTACCCTCTGATAATTCAACACCTTGCAAAATGGAACGTCATCATGAAAGAAACGACAAATAATCTTTAGAAACATGGGCCACACCAATTACATAGCGAGTTGTTAACTTCCTGTTGCTTTTTTCATCCTCAATTGAACCCTTAAAAATACAAGGGGCTGTCACAATCCCCAATAAATTCATAATAGTATACCATATAACATAGTATACCTCCCTATATTTTCACCAATGAATCAGGCGATTTTTAATGGCTCAATTTTCACCACCCCCGGTGGGTGCCTTGGGGACGGGGAACTGCATCTGGTCCAACGTCCTCCAGCAGCTCCAGCCATAGGCCGGTTTCCGCTTGCCTACAGACCCATGGGATCTTGACGAACACAATCATGGCGAATCATGGGGTGAACATTATGAGGTTTAATATGGTTCATTGGCCATTAAGCCATAATAATGAACCCCATTAAGCCATGATTGTCCCCAAGCCATTAATAGACCCATGGGGTTCAATCGTTCATCATGACTCATGGGACTATCATGGGCGAATCATAGCGAAATCATGATGACTCTCGGCCACTTGACAGAAGACAGATTTGACCAAGAAACAGGTGCCATTGAGTCAGTCAAAATATACGTATCCTACAGGGAAAAAACAAGGTTTTAACATCTTTAAACCAACAATCATTAGGATCTAGCCAATAGAAATGGGGACTTCACAAAATTGGAGATCTGACCAGCGGACATGGACATCTATGAGGACTTGAACGACAAAGTGGCACCATATCAGCTACACTGGGTCAACGATATCTACTTCTTTTAGTATCTAACTTTAAATAGGTTTGGGGCTGACTCTGGAAGGTCAACTTCAAATCAAGGGCTTACACGTATATATATATATATATACATAATATATAGTATAATAATATTATATAATATGTATATATATATATATATCCACAATTAGTTACAGACTCCCAGATTCAAGACTTCCCAGCCATTGGATTTTAACCATTCTGCTGCCTCGTCTTGAAGCCGCTTTCATAATGTCAGAACTTCCCTCGCCTTCCAAACCATAGGCATGCTTGATGTGATAAGCGTGCTCTGAATCAAAGCTCTCCTGGCAAATCATCGCGGATGCTGATTTCAGAGGGAAACTGAGGTTCTCTACATCACCAACCTTAGACAGCCTGCAAAAACAACTTTTTAGTTCTCTAGCTGGCGAAAATGATGCTTACATCTGTTGATATAATGTATGTATGTCCCCATGTGAAGCAACATATTAACTATCCATCACCAATCGGTTTAACCGTATTTTTGATGGTAGACCCACTTTTTTTGGTAGTTGCTTAAATCCCATCCAGTCGATTTACCTACAGGTTCAACCCAACTATATTTCCACGATATTCCTATCATATAAGTGTTGGTTCTTTTTGATAAATCCACCATAGACTATCCATCCAGTTGAAGCTTTCCGGGGTTGAACACCCATTATTCCCAAGATATTGCTATTAATTGTTGTTTAATTCATACTGGTTTATACCCCCTATTTCTTTTGCTAGTTATGAACCCACCAAGAACTAAAAAAAGTTGGTTTCACTAGGTTTGAAGCTCAATTCTTACGAAACCATGACACATACCCCTTTCACACCCCATTGAACTGGTTGGAAAATACGATATTACGGCTTATATCTATATATATTATTATATATATATAATGTAGTAATCCCGTAATTACCAATGAACCAGTTAGTATCAACCCAAACACAACGCAAACCACATGTTTCTAGAGTTTTAATTAACCATAATACATAATATATATAATTATATATAATTATATATATATATCTTAATATACCATAATTAATTCCTGGATTGTTTTAATTTCATATATCACCATATCACCATGAATTCACCCAGTTTTCTAGGCTCACCTGTGTGACCGTGACGTCGCGTAGGAACTCCCGGCGCCACCATGCGAGAGCCTCCTCCAAGGGGAGCCTTGGGCCGACGGCACCCATGGGAGAACCCATCGGGAAACCATGGGAAAAATTGGCAAACCATGGGAAAACCATTGGAAAAAATAAGGGTTTTCTACGTCGAAAGGATCCATTGAGAAAACCACACTGGTTTTAAGTGGGTTGGCCAGGCCCATTCAGAGCATCAAAAATGGAAGCTGAGACGCTTTCATACTCAACCATGTTATCTCTGGGTCCAGCTATGGCAATACGAAATCCCCACTGCAAACAAATGTGTATGTACATGTATGTACAGTAGATGGTGGATTTTCCCGATTTTACATTGCGAGCTTGGAGGGTACATGGATTCTGAGGCGATGTGCACATAAATTGCCCATGATTTCTGGGGAGGTTGACCATGAGGTCGTTGCTGCTATTCTCCAGAGATGACATGCGTTTCCGGACATCTTGGGGACTCTATTCCGATTTCTCCACTTGTATGGAAGTGTCCCAAAATCAGGTATACCCATAAACATGTCAATTTGGTCATTTGATCGAATGATGATAATCCATGGAAATTAGGGGTGTCCAAGTTTCAGTCAAAGCCATCTCGCAACGAACCATCCGACTCAAATCTCAGCACGAGCAACCCAGCTTCCCGTAGCAAGGGTCGCAGTTGCTTGCGGCCCAGGTGCCTGCCCATGTCATTGTCCGACAAGTCACATGTCATCACTTCATCCCCCAAGATATGGTACAGCAAAATAGCTTTTAGCCCCAATATTATGGGTCTGAGCTTAAAATTAATTCAGCACTAAAAGACATCCGCCCTTACCAAATCATGGAGGCTTTACTCCTGCACCGTATGTGTATGTATATATATACATATACATATAATTACATATGTATATATATATATTGTAATATGTATTGATACATGTAAATTAATGACAATTCCTACGAGTAAAAACACCACAACCCACAGCCAGGCAGCTTTAGGTGTTTCCCATCTCGTTGAAATTTCACCAAGTATTGCATACCTGCAGAGCAAATCAAGTTTCAGCGGAACGTCCTGGGAGCAATTCACACTGCGGCTGAGCATTGCCCAGAAAATCATTTCAGGTAAGATGGAACATGAACAGTTGGAACTACCAACCAGCAAAGGAGTAAGATTGGGACGTGTGCATCTGTTGATCAACACACTTTCTGATTCCCACGAGTCAAACCAAGGACCATTTTAGAGGTTTGAAGGCACACTTTGACACTCGTGGGATGGCTTGCGACAGTCAGCCGCCAAGGGTGATCATTCTCGGCATCCGTTTTGAGGTCAGGGGAATCTAGCCGCAAAAAGGCTGGTCAACAAATGTCAACAATACCCTTTTCTGTGCTTTGGTATACCATTGTTCATCATTTACTGGCTGATTATCATCCAATCAAGGGGGACGAGGACCTAGGACGTCTAGGATATTTGGATTGTGTTTTCATCCTTTGGTTTCGCAGGCGAGCCGACATCATCTACTGATTCTTGAGGTCACGTCAGCAATGCCCAATTCATCTGTCAATCCGAAACCTACTGATTGAAGCCGGGCTTTTAAGCTCATGGATTGTGACAATCGCGATGGAACCACCTAGTACAACCTCAAATGCCCATGTCTGGCTTCACTTATGGCCATCAAATAGGGAACATGTTGGCTACATGTTGGCCATAACTACCCCATCTCTTTCCCTAATTTTCCTAGATTCAATTCTTCCCAGCTTTTCCCAGAAATCGTTGGATTTTGGCCGACGACCTGGCTTGACCCAACGGGCACATGGTGGAAAAGACTTCTCATACATCTCCTACAGCCGCTGAAGTTTCCCAGGAGATTCAAGGGAAACCATTGGAATTTCACGGGGGAAACATGGGAAAACATGGGGTTTGATAAGACACAGGATAATTGTGGGCCCATTTTTCGGAAATCATGGGGTAGGTAACTAGTGGACAATTATAGTATTCACCATCACCAACTTGGGTCTATGAAATTGGGATAATCATGAGATACTGTTTGGGAACTTTTGGGAGAAGTGTAATTCCGTCAACACCCCCAGCAAAGAAGGGACCGTGAACCTGGGTATACCCCGCGTTTTGGAACGATGCAACATGACCCTCAAATGGCATCAAATGACTGGTTACTCGAATGGTTCATGGCATTGGGTTTAGCACATTAATGCCTTCCCCTACATCCCTACATCCGAATCATCAACCAGATAGATCGTTGGGAATACGTAGGAACACATACTCAATGTAAGCAACATGAGATTCAATCACCAAACATGAGGGATGGAGATTTCAGCATCGGCATCATGGAGATTTTGATGGGATGGCTTCAAAGCCATGATTTCCATTGGTTCCATTGCTTCCATCATTTTCCGGATGCAGTGAACACTCAACATCCAGCCTTCCCAAGCATTGTAGTATTGTAGATCCAAACCCTGTTTTCACAGCCTCTTGGCAAACTTTCATCTGCTGACTGACTGAGTTTAAACCCACCAGTGGGCCACAGGCCGCCCAAGTGTTTACCCTAAACCCAACCCGAAGAAACCCCTGGTGACATGTATTGGATCTATTCATGACTTGGGTCATGAAAAATAGGCGTAATACACTTTGGGGGACCTGATTCTCATAGGTTATCAGATGGTTATCAGATGGCTATCATCCAACACAACACCTTATTTTTGGCCATCGATGGTTTCTGGAAAATCAACCTGGACAGGGGACATGAGGTCGGCCGCCACTGGAAATTGCCCATCTTCATCCGGGCATTGGTCAACACGTGGTTTTAACCTGGTTTTCACACAATTATCAGTGACATTTGGATGTTCATCACCCCATCAACTGAGGGTCTGACTTGATCGTATCCATAAAAATATCCCATCATCCCATCACTTCATCTTTCCCGCCTGGAAATTGCTGAGTTGCAAGTTGACGCCTGCTTCATCCCCTGGGAAGAAAGTGAGTCTGCAGTCTGATCCCGTATGGGGTAGTGACTGTCTCATGCATGATCATACCAGCCAAAGCGGCACATTGTCTATTTATATATATATATATGTATATATATATATAAGTCGATCATTTTCTAAGTTAGTGTCAGTGTACAACCCCCACTTGTTCTTTCTTTCTGTCTTTCTTTGTTCATCTATCTATATCTATCTATTTGATCTATTTGTTAAATTCCTCTATGATTTCTCCCTATATACAGTAATCTCAAGCAGTACCAGAACATGGTACCAGAACATGGTACCGGAACATGCCTGTGTTGCCTGTGTTGCCTCTTCAAGCTTATCGCCATCATCTCCATGTTGTTTAAAAAGAGCTTACTGTAAACGTCCTGCCGGATTCCTATCTCATCCTATCTCAATCTTCAGAGGTACCTCTGGAGGATAGTAGGAACTGCTCTAGCTGAGGCCGCAAATGATCAACCTGAGCCGATTCCCAGGTTTTCCTTCCCTGGTTGAGGCTGTCCGAGATATGTGTCTTCACACCCAAGGCGAATCATGTTCTCAAAAAGTGAAGGTTGAAGTCAGCACAAACACCACGGGATGTCATTCAAATAAACATGAATAAATGTGAAGAAACTTCTATTTTCACCAGGTCCAGGCTATGGACCAAACCCAATTTGTAGCTGCGGCGCAAAGCCAGGAATGAGACAGGAACTTGGATACAACTCAACAGCAAAGCCAGGAATCCGAAACAGCAAAAATGGCAAGCCGCATTCCATAGGCCATCTGAATCATTGAATCATCCACCATCCATTTTTCAAGCAAAACGTGGCCGCAACTAGCACCAGCCAACGAAAGAGACCATCCGAAGCGCATATTGTGAGGCTGTTGGACAGATCCAGTCAGATGTGTCATGATTCACCAGTGGCAAGGAGACCTTGGAATCTCCTCTGGCTCTTCATATGACGCCCTAGTCTTCCAACACCCAGTTCGTTTTGAGTTCCAGATGTTCTATGTCAAATGACTGCTAGATGTGCACGCAAAATGCACTTGCGCTGCATTTCTGTTGGCCAATTGGGATTGTCAATAATTGTCAGGTATGTAAGACCAGGTGGTTCTAAATCATTCTAAATCCACATTTAAGGTCTTAATGCCAGAACTTTGGTAGTTGAATCATGTTGAATCCCATAAGAATGACATCATGGAAACCTAAGGTGCCCCCCTGTGTCGACATCCCCCAAGCCCAGCTGCTGTCTGCTTCAGTTGCTCGCTATCCCGCAGGAGTAGCTCCACGTGCTGCCCGCTCTTCTGCAGCACTGTCTGCAGATGTCGCCGAAAGCATTGACATAGCAAGGGCAGAAAGTCCTGTTGCTGAGTTTCAAAGCAAATGAGGGGTTCGAAACCCTTCAGCGATGCTTTAAATACTACAGTAGTTGGTTCACAGAGATATAAAGATAGGTTCATAGGAATTCTTACACGTCCTTGCAATGATACCAATTACCCAAACCAACAGGGGAGCATGGCAACCTCAATGGGCCTGGCCAGCCATGTATTCCCTGTTCCCTTAGCCAATGATTGGCAACTGGAGTCATGAGCCACAACTAAGAAACATATATATATACATATAACATATCCTCCAGTAAACTAATATAGCTACGGAACATGGCCCAACTTGTAGATGATTTAAGAGATCTTACATATTAAACATTGTGTTTTTTCCATAGTTATTTCAAGTTACCAGAGGGTAAGATAACATTGATCTCACTTCAGATCATCCACATCCTAGCGAAACAGACAACAGTAGTTTGCAGAGAGAATGAACATGAAACTTGTCAAATTTATCGTGTTCAACATATTATGTTTTGTTTTTGTTTCGTGGTATGTGGTCTCAAAGAACGACTCACTGACATCTGTTTTCAAAGTCTTATCCCAGTGAAGATTCTCCCAGCAGAAGAATTGCCCAAGAAAACTTATGCTGGTGACATGGGTCAAAATTTAAGGCCCAACGGCTTGTATATATATACATATACAAAAACATATACACATATATAAATATAGGCATAATCTATATGTATATAAACACATATGCATATATATATATTTACATATATATATATATGTATATATGTATACAAATATGCATATATATATATATTTATATATTTATATATATTTACATATATTTACATATATTTACATATATACATATGTATATGTATACGTATATATATATGTATGTATGTATGTATGTATAAATATACATATATGTATATATATATACATATGTATATACATATGTATATACATATGTATATATATATGTATATACATATGTATATACATATGTATATATATATATATACATAGATAAATAAATATATATATATATATAAATACATATGAAACATATATATAATCAACATATCTGTATATATATACATGGAAATAATATTTATGTACAAATATACCTACATAGATAAAATACACACATAAATATAATATATACATAAAAATAATATATACATGTATATACATATATACATACAAATATACACATAAAAACATATAATCGTGAATATAAACATATGAGGTATATAAATACAAACGTACAGAGAACGCATCCAACTTTTCTGGTGGTATGGAATGACTTGCTACATACCCGGTATTTTCTTAGGTCCCGGAAGGTCCCGGTGAGGTTTTCTCCCTGTGGCAATTCTAAGTTGGTTTAAGCCGGGCGAGCCAATATGCCCTGATTAGAATCCCCAATTTTCGTTGCTTCAAATCATCATTTATTCATGTGTGTTATTGGTTTGAATTTCCTGAGATTTGGTGCGTTGAATGCATTGGCGGATGACATTGTTGGTTAGAATCCGCAAGAGTCAAAAGGTGTTACCCCCAATCCAGGTGTTGGTTCAGGTCCCCAAGATTTGTTGCTTCAACCGTCCATTTGTTGATGCTTGGAATATCCCCTATCTGCCCAAAGAATGGACAGTAAACATGACATAATATTGCCATGAATTGGTTGAATAATCAACATAGGAATTATATCACTACATTGGGTGTTCAAATCCCCGGTTTCTCCAGAGGCTTCCACCCCATTTGCTATGTATATTTCTTATACACCATATCCGAGTAAATCTCCCCAGAAGATCCCATGAGATGTTTGCATAACTTAGAATATCTCCCTATCCTTCCCATTGTTATTTTGACATTTTTTTCCCCCAATAAAAAATCCCGATTTATCTCCCATGTTTCACCCAGTTTTTCCGTTTTTGTTCCCCAATTTTCCCCACTTTCCCCGTTGAACTGCCCTGTTCCCGCAACGGCGCCTGTCGCTCCACCGTCGCCAAACCCTTGCGGAGCTTGCAGCGCCGCTCCGCCAAGAGCTTCGGCGGCAGGTCCGTGAAGGGCATGGACACGGCGTCTGAAGCGGAGGTGATATCATAATCATGAGATAATCATAGATAATATCGGGAAAATAGTGGATAATATAGGGATAACATAGTGGATAGTATATAATTATATATATATATATACACATACACACACATTATTAAAAAATATATATATATATACATACATATGAGTGTATCTGAAAATGGGGTATGCCTGGTTAATGAAAATGGGGAAAATGATGCTAAACCATTGGAACTGTAGGTGCCCCATAGCTAAGTGGATTTATAACTCCAGGGGTTTCTGGGGCTCTTATCTACAGTTTATATATAACTCCTGTAAATGGGAGCATGTACCAAAGTATAACTGGGGCGCACCACCCTGTATAGCCATCCTGAAACAGATAGAATATCAAAATAATCTTCCCATTTCTGTAAGGTTTGTTTCCGAAAGCCCGATATTCTATCTACTCCAGGATGACTATTTATATATGTGTATATATATATTATATATATATGTATATGTATATATATATATATGTATATGTGTGTGTTCGATGGCATTGGTAAATTGGCTTCAATGGGGATGTCTCCAAATATAAATGGAAACTTTTAAATTAGATACATATGTATATATATATAATATAATGGTTACTTTTACTGAAATAACTGTGGGGAGATTACTGATGGAAAACTTGGCGAAATGACTGATGGTGATTTTCTACAGGATAGAGATGTAATGAGATACAGCATCAAGAAGATCTGGTTTGAGAATGATTTGTTTGTTTGTCTGAAAACTGCCATGGTACCAGTAACAACAGAAAACGCATACTTCATTGGATTATTTGGAAAATACTTAGATATGTACATATTGAAAATCAGCCTGAATATTGATGCAATATAGCAACGCCAAAAACAAACACAAAAGTAACAACCTGATAAAACAGCGGCACAATGCGGCAAATAACGTTTTCATCTTTCTGGGGTAACTGCTTACAAAAAAAACAATATTTTCCCACCTGCCAGGTGAGGGTCTCTAGGTTTTATATGAATTTATCACAAATCCATCCCTCCTCCTCAACCGTTCTCGCCCTCCAGCTCCTCAACCGCAAGCTGCAGACGGCAGTGGGCACTGCCGGACCTCAACCGCGAGTGCCAGATCTCAGTGGGCCCTGCCGGACCTCATCCGCGAGTGCCAGATCTCAGTGGGCCCTGCCGGGCCGCAACCGTGAGCGCCAGATGTCAGTGAGCATTGCTGGACCTCAACGGCGAGCCCCAGAGCTCAGTGGGCACTGCCGGACGTCAACTGCGAGAGCCGGATCTCAGTGGGCACTGCGGGACATCAATTGCGAGTGCAAAATGTCACATAGAATGTTAGATAGAATGTCAAATAGAATGCCAGAATTAGAATGTCAGAATAGATGCCAAATAGAATGTCAGAATATAGATTTGATATATGCCATTTTTACTTTTCAGATCTTTTCAGAAGCTATGTCAGAGTAGTGTGTGGGGTGGGGATCACTCGAAGAAAGTAATTCTTTGTTAGTTTGTCAGCATGTTTATGCCAAAAGAATGGAGATAAAACCTGGTTCATGCATGAGGATAAGCATGCTACACGGCTATACAATAGTTCATTATCTGACGAACAACAAACGAAGGAAACCAAGGGATATTTATGGTTGTGACCAAGAAAACGGGTGGATTTCAGCAAACCGAAAACTATTTGATCCGGATTGCCCAAAGTCCACCCATCTAAAATCATTAATCTTCTACTAATACCACATAAAGGAACATCAAAATCCATAATACATGGATCCGATGACGGTAATCTAAACATACAAGTAGCAATAGAAAAGACACAATTAGGAAACAATATTCCGCCTATCTAAAACTGGGGACAAACCTGCTTAAGGCTTACACCCTGAAATGCGGGGTTTCTTTGAAAGAAATACGGATATCAACTATACTATTGTTACCAGCCAAGCAAGGGGAATAAACCTGGCTATACCATGCTATACCTCAATTTCTGCGGTAGTAGAAGCAAAACAAATATTTTCTCCCGCTGAACTTTAAAATTGGTATTCAACGAAGAATCCATCGATATCTGTGTTTATGTCACCAAAACAAGTGTTCAGCTACGAGTTCCAATCACAAAGATTTAACAGGATCTGATCAACAAACACTGTTAAAAAGCATAGGAAAAAAGATGCCTTGCACTATCAAGTGTGATGGCTGGAAGCGATGCAGAATCCTGCAATGAGTCACGAGGTGAGTTTTTGGGAGCGAACATTATTGACATGTATTTACCAGTTTCCATATGTTTCCATAAGGCTTGGCATTTACTTCCGAGTCAAGCTCCTTGGTAAATGGTGATATCCTGTGATATCCCACGGATCAGGCTACTCTTGGCACAATCCAACACAGTAATTACTCAGTAATTGGCAGCCGTCCTAAAAATTATAAGCTTATCACTTACCACAAGAATCCATCCCGACAATTTGACAACTGGGCAAATTACAACTCCTATCGCGAACCGAATCTTGATATATTGATCATGTGTCACATCATATCACTGTCCGGGAGAACCAAAACCCTAAGAATTCCTCGGGTCAACACAAGAACCTGAGGTATTTTGGACAAAATAAGAAAACATCGGTTTTCGATTGAAAACCTCGGGTAATGATTTTGAACCCGCACCTAACCCGTACCTAACCCGTACTTTCAGAATGGGTAAAAATACCTCGGGTTTTGTTGGAAAAGCTCGGGTATTTTTCAAACCCTAAGATTTCTGCGGGTTTTGGTTCTCAAGGGTTGTATTGCTTTCCTTTAAAACACGTTGTTCGACCCATGTTTTCTGCTTCCCTCAGGTTGGTCTCCCAGCATGGCATTGACTCGCCCGTCACCAGGAGGTTCACCCAACGAGACCTGGGACCTGCCAACGTGGCTATGGCAAATAATTACAGGTGGAAAATTTAAGGGTGAACCGAACTAGAACTTTATATGGGATAATGATATAAAGCAACACATTATTAATATTTATTGCCTGAACATGGGCACATATCCCGTTATGGTCAAGTTCATTGGGCATACAACCATTAGATTTTGGGGTACCCGATTCTCAGACAAACCCAAAATTCGAACCAGCATCATTTTCGGGTTCAGTGCCCTTTTCGAATCAGCATCGACTGTATCATGCTTGGCTCGGAAAATTGGAGATTTCCCCAACTATAATGGTGGTCTATGAAAATAGCTGGATGTTCATCCCCTCGCATTCGCATAGAAAACTGATGAAAATTGTAAAAACTGTGAAACCATGCGTATCGACCCATCCCAAATTGGATGCTTTACCAAATATGTTCATATGACATATGTTTTCACCTATTCCCAACTCATGTACATCCCCATCAAATTCATGATTGACTATCATGTGCTTGAAAAAACTCTTGATAGCTCCCAGGGCTCACCACTTCTTTTTCGGAAATAGATTAAGATAGATTAGAGGGTTCCTAAGTTCAGAACCCATATGGATACAACATGATTCACATGATCGAACCATAGCTCATAGCTCCGTTCACAGTTCCCTCAGCAACTCAGGGCCTCGCCTTGGGATTCCGGGACGAAGTTCATTTGCTTGAGTGCTGCGCATTGCTCCTCGTCGGAGGCCTGCAAGAGCACAAGGATGTCACAGGACTGGGATTTAACATGATGGGTTTTGAATCGTTTTGACATAGTTTAATCCTCATAAAATCTCAAAACTTGGGATTTAACATGATTCAATTGGCAAACAATGGAATTTCAACAGCCAAAATGAGGATTAGCCAAGAAACCATGGGCAGTTACTCAGAGTATCTCAGAGTACTCCACCAAAAAATAGGGTTTTGACCAACAAACACTAACACCAATGACAAATAGCGATCATTGGGTGATTTTCAATTGCCAGCATAAATTACTGGAGGGTAGGGGTTATGACCGCGCGCTGCAGTTCTCAGTTTTAACTCCTACTATTTATGGAATGCTGGATGCTGTCTGCCCAGAGTTAAGTCGGGGATATGTTCTATTTAAGGCCGCAGAAACCAGATTGATGCTAACAGGATCTAGGGGTGGCAACAGGATTGCTGATTTTTTTTGGGCTTGCTGGAAACTTTGAGGATTCTCAGGATCAAGCAAAACGGTTTCTTGTATTTTCCTGTGATTCTTCCTGCAAACGAATTCTTGAAGTGTGTCTTCCCTTCTGCATTCCCAACCAAATTAATGTCGCCTGCTCCCAGCGTAGCTTCAACAGCGCTTCCTGCAAAACCCAAGCTCCGCGCAACAGAAGTCTAGCATGGTCACTTAGGTCCACTGCATAATAGAAGCAAATGAGATGGGACATGTTGGGACATACACAACATGCCAAGGAGACATGGGGTTCCCAAAAACTGGCAAATTCAAAAGTTGAAACGTGCAACAAACCCACCGAAAGATCATGAAACACCATGTTCCTTAATGGATCCATCATGGACCCCGTATTGGTTGAACCCAACTTTTGTTGCTGGTTAGACCGCAATGGTGAATCCTTATTTTTTGTTGGTGTCTACTCGCATGTAACACCTAGTTGAGCTTGGTAACAATGCAACCCACAGTCCACCACCATTTTCTGCTTCTATACATGTGTTTGTCTCGAAATGGGGGATGCTCCCATTTTTCTGGCCTTTCTTAAACGAGAACACGATGATAAGTCCATAATTCTTGCACTAAGTCAAAAGCCTGGTCCCCTACTGTTCATCCTGAAATAACCATAAATAACCGAGATTTTTGGATGTTCATCCCCCAAACTCCCAAAACAATGGTAGCTATAGGTATTGACATGTATTGACCCATCCCATTGCAAGATCACATAAGGTCATATAAGATCATATGAGATCATACATCATATATCATCATATGAGATAATCACTGATATAACCAACATTTCCATATTTATTTTGCTCCAGCAATGCACCCCCCCGTCCCCGGGGCGCATCCCGAAAAACTCATCCTCCGCGTCGATCATCCAGATGCTCGCCGCGCCATCGTTGCAGCACAAGACGCGCAGCAGGAAGTGGGACACGGCGTCCATCTCGGCATCGAAAAGCCTCAGACTTTGATCTGTCATGTGGATATTACTGGGGATATAACTAGGGATATGACTGATATATGACATGACTGGGGATATAACTGATATAACCAACAAGAGGATTTTAATAGGAACGGATGTAATCAATTTCATATAATGACGTATTAGATGGTTTTGTATGCAAATGATCAAATGGAGGTTTCCTATGTTCATAGTGGTACCCCCAAATCATCCAAGATTGCTGCAAATCATTTTAGGATTGAAACCTATGGTGACTGGGGGATCCCCGATTTCAAGAAACCACCAATATGATTCAACCAACCCCATCAACCCGTCGCTGACCCCAACAACCAC
This sequence comes from Cladocopium goreaui, assembly GCA_947184155.2. Lineage (NCBI taxonomy): Eukaryota > Dinophyceae > Suessiales > Symbiodiniaceae > Cladocopium > Cladocopium goreaui. The sequence continues at coordinate 46,811 of CAMXCT020003103.1, read as the reverse complement.
TACATAGGGCTTAGATTCCCCAAGCAGTGTAATAATGCACGGGCAAAGCAAACATCATCTCAGTTGCAAGGAATTGTTTCAAGTAATGGGAAACCTTGCGAACCACAAGAATTTTCCTATCATACTTGATGTTCAAAAGTATAACCATGGATTCCTGTAAATATTTCAACTCAAATGAATCCATTGACAGATCTGTCAGGAGACATGTCGATCAGAAGTAAACAGGGTGTACCTCGTTGCAATATGTTACAATGGCTTACGATACTGAATGACTTCTTTGCGGCATGGCTTACTCAACAACCAGCCTGCCATGACCCCAGCAGTGCTGGGATTTGCTTAGGGGCCCAAAAAATCAAAGCATATGAGCAGTAGATTCCCCACAGGCTGGATTTGCAATGGGAAATGTTACAAAAATTGTCTTCAGCAAATTCAGGATTTTACGAAATACTCTTAACATCTCCGGACATTGGATTCATTGGATCTAATACTATATAATCGGTCACAGTGTGGATGGACCAATTCCAGTGCCAGTGCTCATGGCTAAACTTGTTACTTTGATCCCACACCTGAAAGCGTATGAAAGCTTTAGTTTGAGTGATCCATTGAAATCCAACAAAGCCCTAGAAAGTCGTGTTTGGCTACAACCCACGAAGCAAAAGGATCGACAGTCTTTCAACATCGACAGTGCAAGAGATGTGCCGAGTGGCAACGGAAGAAATCCGGAAGCGCCAGGATCATCATTTTTCACCTGACCATGGAGGTCCCAATAGCACCATACTGTATCAAAAAAAAAAGATCCAAAAGGACCCATAAATTACTGTATATAAAATCTATAATTATAATCATCTACGACAATTGAAAAGTTGTCAGGCATCACTACAGCAAAGGGCTGGGTGCGTGAGGTACGGGGATCTTGTGGCTGCAGCCACACGTGATTCAGCTGTTCTTTCATAGTGCTTTGCAAGAGTGCAGCAATCAGAAGGGGATGGAGTGGTTGACATTTGGTGAAATAGCAAGTTTGATCCATCCCCATATTCCTATCATCTGAGTGTCAGTCACTTGTCAGCCACAAAACAATAAAGATAAATAAAAGAGCCACTTACTGTATGACAACCAAAGTGGACAAAGCCCCCGCACAAAAATCATGCAATGTGATCTTCTAGCGTTCAATTCTAACAATCGAGGGGTGGTCCCTTCGCCTAGGAAATAAACTATCTAGAGTCTACAGTAGATTGGAAAGGACATCAAATTACAATAAACATATGCATAGCTTTTTGGGTTGTCTTTGTAGTTTGGTAGTCTGTGCTGAAGTGGGTCGAGACCCAAACTTTGCGGAACATGGACACCCTGGATTACAGAATTTGATTTGGAGTCTACCTGGCCCCCAAACTTCTTCAACAAGTGTCGATGATACAAGCGATGTTCTAGACTCTATCCCCCACACACCCCTCAGCCGTATTTCTGAAATGGTCTTCTTGGAACTTGGAAAAAACACAATAGGAGATGTTCAAAAAATGACTCAATACTAACATCAAGATTTCAACATCATCAAACACATCAAAACTTTTGGGTCAAACAATCTCCAAGTTGAAGGCCATTGAAGGCGGCCACAGATTGCGCCAAATTCTGACCGCCTTCTCTAGGAGTTCCAAGCGAGTCTGACCCAACTCCTGATGCACAAAGAAATATTATAGCCAAGTTCGCGGCCTCAACTTGGCAGAGACATTTTCACATAAGAACCTTTGATTCTTTTTGGCTACTGGTTGGTGGTTTCAACCCCTCTGAAGAATATTAATCAGTTGGTATTATTATTCCCAATATATGGAACAAAAATATGTTCCAAACCACCAACCAGGCTATTATATGCATTGATTATTGATATATGCCGAAATTTCCGACGCCAATGACATGCAAGACATTGCAAGACTATGGCTGTTGTTGAACATAAATATCATAAATGGAAACATCACAAATTCACCGCTGGATCTGCAAAATAAAACATTTTGACATACACCTTATATGCACATCGATTAAACACGATTAAAAGGCGCATCAACCGTCCACAAAACTTGCTGTCATGGAACCCATCGCTGTCCTGAAGAATTTCTTGAGAGAAAATGGCATCCGGCGTGTTCAGGTACCTTGGTGCGGGGGCACAGTGCCACCTTCTTTGCGTCATCTTGTGCCGGAGCCTTTTTTGAACTTTCAAAGGATACCTGGAAATCAGTTGTAGCAATTCACTAACCTGAAATAAGATGAAGTAAGGACATTTTGGGATAGTTCTCCAAATCCATCCAAATCCTAACCATCATTCCAGTGACACCGCAGTGAGGTGGTTATAATATGTTATAATCTATTCAGCAGTGCCGTACGTTGATCAAGTGAAAAGGTCCATCAAGTGTATCTTCCTGGAACACCATATTTGGATTTGGATTGGTTTGTGGGAACACCTGCAGGGCATTAAATTTCTTCAATGTCTTTTTTTCATTTCCGTTCAAACAAAAAATCATAGCGGTTCCATGCAAATGCAGTGTTTTCGAGCAGGGTTCTTGGCAAATCAAGGAGATTCGTCTGGCACAATACTATGCCAAGATGCACAGGCACAGTTCCTAGGACCTGGCACTGAAGTAGACGTGGAAGAGGGGCGGGAAACTCCAAGGTGGGGACATACTCAACTACCAGTAAATCAAACATGACTTGCTGGAAAATCCGACCACTTTCATAGAAACTTCCGAACACAGAAACTCAGGCATCAGTGACAGCATCCTTTTCCGCTGTTTACATGTTCGCAGTCTCACTCTAGGGGCGAAGAACGATCTCTGGAATGGTGAAGGTGTGGTTCAAGCTTGCAACTGGATATGAACGTCAAGCACCTGCATCCCTGGAGTTTGACCTGCCCGGCAATAGTCCATATCATGATTATCATGGTCAGTCTTGAACACCATACATTTCTTATTTGTTTGGTTGGGTTCTTATCTTCCCAAGTCACCCGTCCAGGGCCTGCTGGGACGCCAAGACATCGCTTATGTCAAGCATGTTTTTCATTGCTGCATGGCAGTGAATTAGAGGTCTTCATATGTCTTCATTCACTGCATTCTGTTCTGTCAATCAGCCATGAGAAATCATGAGAATTCTATGAAGTTCGACAGTCCGACATTTGGATTTTCGACCAAACAGTTTTTAGTTCACTACAGTGTCCAGCAGAAGATGCCAAATCGAAACCTGCAATGATCTGCTCGCCCAGAGGAGTTCGCTGGAACTCTCTCTCTGGCGAGCGGAAATTTTGGGGTGTCCTCACAGCTCACATGGCCATGGCACAAGTGAACTTACCAAAGTGGACTATTTTACGATGATACAGTAAAACATATTTTTGTAGATTTGCTTGGAACATCATTTTTTTACCCCAAAAAATCATCAACCCAACATCAGCCGTGGCATGTTTTGAACTTCCGCCGACTCCTTGACCTACTGTCTGAGCAAAGCGCAAAATGCGGGAAGGTTCGTTACTTTTTGGTAACATCATGGTGTTTGTATGATAAAAAACAAGTAAAACACACGGTACATACATATATATATATATACATATATATATTATATTATAAACTCATTCGCCCATTCAAATGGATGTTTCCATCACCAAATTCTGGGCATTTGTCATTGGAGACCCCTTTCCAGCTAATCAGCTATCGGCGAGTTGCTGGATGGAAATCCGCAGCCTCAAGTAAATCAAGTAATGAATCGGTTGAGGGTATCACCAGAATCTAGTCATCACATTTCTCTGGGTATACCGCTGTAGACGAGGCTCAGCCCCAGGCAATTTTGCACATCAATCACCACACCTGTTTGGACCATGCCAGATAGCGCCCAGATGCTTTTGGAGCCTGAACAATTGCCATGTCCATCTGAGAATCAGCTTCCAATTGATGATGGTAGCTTCCAGGGCTGTAATCACTTACCTGTTGCAGCTGTATATTTTGTTGCAAGCCATTTTGACATTACTTGGGCAAGTCGCAAGGCACTACCCCGATCCAACCGTCGCATCCAGTCACCGCGATCTTTTTGTCGCAGCCGGTTTCGGTTTCCAATGCACCTGGGAGCATCAACGGTGCACATCGGTCATCACCGATCTACCTGATTTATGTATAGGAAAATCCATGGTTTATGAAGAAGATTCTTTAAATCGTGGGTTTTCCACATCTATGTTAGTTTACCCCGGGGCACTTCACCAACCGGACATGTTTGGTTATAATGGGATGATTTCCCCTAACCATCATCAATAGTGAGGTCCTTGTGACGTGGTTGCACTTCAGCCAGGTGGTTTCCCAATTTTTTCTCCAGTCCAATTCAGGGATGATGGCTAGAAGTGGATTTTTGGTATATCAGTCAGTGTATATCAATGTATCATAGGTTTGACCACCCATCCCCGTGTCACCAACTGATCTGGCTGGTGGCTTCACGCTATCCTAAACATATCAAACATGTGAAAGTCAACTGGGATCAACGGGGGGTTGATGGAAAAGCACAAGCATCTGACATCCAGATATGGATGTGAGTCAAAACTAGGCCCTAAATGATATGGTTTACCTAATACATGACATCAAGTATCACCAACTGATCATTTTTTCGATAGCCCGATTTCCTTGAAACCCGCCCATGCAAACCCAAGAGCACCCCCCCTTGGAGGTTCATCCCACTTAGCAACTCAGTCAAACCCCTCGCCCCTCGCTGGACCTTGAGCATCAGCTGGCACCGCCAAAGATCAGACGTTGGATCTGGTACCTGAAGTGGTTACCATCCAAAAATGCCGCCGGAATCATGGCCAGCCATGGCCAACCAAATCCAACCAAGGCATAGCCAGAAAAATGCAGCTTATGACCTGGATTCCCCCCTCCAAACAACACGCCCAGACAAGATTTTTCGCCTGTCACCCGAGGATGAACAGAAACACTGGTTCTTTGTACTTTCAGGATTTAGGATTTAAGGGTTTTGGGTGTGAGGTGTGCAAGGGTTTTTTAGGGTTCAATTTTGCTGAAGGCTAACCTCTGGGACCTTCAAGGCCTGTGACCTATCCCTTTCGCGCACACACCGATGCCACAGAAGAAACCCACGGCAGCCCACAGGCCCACGTTGCGGAAATACCTCGGCAGAAGCCAAGGATTCCTGTTGGCTGGTTTCGAACCTTCTGAGAAATATGGTCATGACATGTCATGACTGATCACTATCCCAAAGGGGGAAAATAAACACATGTTTGAAGTCAAAACCAGATTCTGAGCCCAGGTTCTGTCTGGGTGACCTCCGTAAAACACTTCTAGAAAACGTGATGGATTTATGCAGAAGCTGAAAAAAGAACAACCCCAAAATCCTCAAAAACCATGGATGCCGTTCTGCAATTTTCCTCTCAATCACCTTGGGCCATGGAGTGAATGCCATTCGACTGCTGCCCTGGCACCAAAGAAATCCGACATGCTCCATACTCATCAGCGTCACACCCGCGATGCTGCCAATCGCCAGTGTAGACCTCGGTTAAAAAAAACACGCTTGGTCCCGCTGCTTGCGGTTTACAGGAAGGCTATAGTGCGATTTCTTTGTTTGTGGTGATGGTCGGTGGCGGAACTCTCAATTGTCCATCTTTCCCTTGGAAGCAAACCTGGTGATTCTGATTGAACCAGCCAACCCAAAACCATGATACAGTCGTCTTTGTAATCTCGTCCCAGGTATACTCAGAACTAACATGTGTTGATTGAATTTATATACATATTTAAAACCATAAACTCGATTATCATATATATATATAGTATATAAAATTATATATAATACAGTATATGTATATATATATTGTACAGTATATATGTATATACAATAATATGTATATATATATGATTATATGATATTATGTGTGTTTGAACCCCTCTGAAAAATATTAGTCGGTGGGGATGATTGTTCTCAATATATGGAAAAATAAAAAATGTTCCAAACCAATAATCAGGTATACATACACATTTCTTACATAGTTATCAGCAAAAACAAGAGATCGGCTGAAAGATCCAGGCCCCAAGTTCTCCAACATTTGCGAGGGGGTGACCACCACGGACCAGCCCAGAGTGGGATGCTTCGGGATGATTGAGTGGACTAGAACTGAAATCCGTAGTTCCACGGATTTCACAGGCCTTCAAAAATGACAGATTCCCACATCGGCAGCACCTCACTGGATGCTTCAACCTCACTGGGTCCACATGCCCACCGGTACCAGCAGCTAAAGCCACCAATTGCCATAGTGGATCATCTGTTGGAGTCTGGCGGGAAAGCGGTCCAGTTGCTCCAGATGTTCTGAGGCAGAAACCCCTTTTTGTGGGAAAACTGAAGGACAACCCTGTGAACATGCCCTATTATATCCCTAATATCCCTACCTTCTGGAAAAATTGTCAAATTTAGAGAGCGTGTGTCAGTGAATTTCCCCATCATTGCAAAAACCACTTAAAGATATCCGGACATGTTAGCCGCTGAATCTACCAGCAAATCCCTGAACATGTTTTCACACAATTCTTGATGGTTCTAGCCGATTGACATCTCTAGTCAGATACCAGTGCTTTCACATCCTGAAATATTGGTAGAAAAGCACAAATAAACAAGTGAACATTCACATATCATTGAATACATATATATATATATATATGTAAATATATAAAATATGAGTTAACATGAATACCAGTAGTGCCGCACAAGGCGGTGGCGGAAGATTCAAAAATAGGAAACCTGTAGGAGAGGTTGGTTGTTGTGAATCACGGATGGCAGAGCGAATCCACTGATGGACCGAAAGGTGGTTGGAGTTGTGTTTTTTGGAATGGTTGCAATGGTTGCAGTGGTCACCTCTTCCTCAACTGCTTGATGTGGCGTGGTGTAGTGCAGTTGTAGTTGCAGTTGTAGCTGTAATTGTAGTGTAGTGTAGAGGAGCTGTAGGTGTAATGTAGTGTATTTAATTTATTGGCAAGTGCAGTTGCAGTTGTAGTCGTGGTGATGTAATTAGTGTAGCGTAGTGCAGTGTAATGTCGTGTAGTGTTGTGTAATGTAGTGTGGTATAGTGTAGTCTAGCGTAAGGTAGTGTAGTTGTAGTTGTGGTGTAGTGCCGTGCAATTAGTGTAGTGTAGTGTCGTGTAGTGTTGTGTAATGTAGTATGTGTAGTGTAGTGTAGTGTAATGTAACGTGGTGGGAGTTGCAGTTGTAGTTGTAGTTGCAGCTGCAACTGCAGTTGTAGTGTAATGCAATGTAATCAGTGCAGTGTAGTGTTGTGCAATGTAGTGTGGTTGTAGTTGTAGTTGTAGTTGTAGAGTGCTGCAATGTAATTAGTGTAGTGTAGAGTAGTTGTAATTGTAGTTGTAGTTGTGGTACTGGTAGTAGTAGTTGTAGTTGTAGTTGCTTGTGTAATTCGTGTAGTGTAGTGTAATTAGATGAAATTAGTGTATTGTAGTGTAATTAGTGTAGTGTAATGTAGCGTAGTATATTTGTATTTGTAGCTGTAGCAGTAGTGTAGTGTAGTGTAGTGGTAGTTGTAGTTGTAATTGTCTATCTATCTATCTGTCTATCTGTCTGTCTGTCTGCCTGACTAGCTGCAAGCTTGAAAACGCAGCTATTTTGCGACACTTCCTCAGCTTTTTCGAATTGACAACATCAAAAACGCAGCAATTCTACGAGACTTCCTTAATATTTGAACTTGACAACGTCAAAAACGAAAGAATTCTGCGAGACTTCCTCATTGATCGAAGTTGACAGCATCAAAAATGAAGCACTTCTGCGAGACTTCTTTCAAACATGGAAAGTTGAGTGCAGAGCTGACGGCCTCGTACCAATGCGTTTTGCAATTTTTCCACTCCACCTGTCTAAACTACTGCGCCCGCCACGAAAAAGTGAAGCCAGGTCATACGAAGTGCCGCGCCCGGCACGCAAAATCATCTTCCCCAAACTGAAGATCTGATGCTCCAAAATGCAACCTCTCTCAGGAAATCAGCGCCGGGACCTCCTGACAGCTCTGCTGAACATGTCTCTTGTACTGCGCCTGCCACGGAAAATGCATCTTTGCAGATCCTCTTCAAATCGTTCAAATGTCCCCCGCCTGCCATCGTTTTTGGAAATGCTACAAAACCCTCACGTTTTGCTCAATTTTGACAAGGTGCACAATCCCTTGCGCCTGCCAGGCAAAACGACACCTGAACCTCCAAAAGTGGCGCATACATGTGGTGCTTTGTACATTTTGACTTCGAAATGTGCTTCGCGCCACAACGGCGTGCACTTTTTCGACATCTCAACTTCCAAAAGCGGCGCGAACAGGTGTTTTACAGGTAGAAGTGAAAGTCATCCCTCACTGTCCCTTTTGGGCTTTCCCCATTGTCAACGCTGTTTCCAAGAAGTCATCCCTAAGTCATCCCTTTGGTGGTTTCCCCCATGTGAACGCTAGATTTACTGAATGTTTTTTTTATCACCTACGATCTTGAAATTATCGAAATCATTGCATTCTGCTGGTGGGCCGCTATTCTTTTGAATGCCAAAAGATATAGTAGAACAATCATTTCTGCATGGCAACGCTAGGAAAACATCCCCTGGATTGGTGTGATCGAGAATCCTGGAAGAATGCGTCCAAGTTGGCACATACGCATTTTTCTGCTTGTGATTGCTTGTGTTCATGTTGCACAATTCGCTTTGAGCGAGTCGCTTTTTCCATGCCACATGAAACTTGTTCCGCCACTTACCCCTGGTGGACATGGCTGCCGTCTGTGAACGCTTTGGAAGGAAATCTATAGATCATGGGAAAAATTCAAGGTTGCAAGATGGACTTGTAAATTTCTGACTTTATACTCATTTAGGGCATGCAAGTGGGGACTGGCGTTCACTCTTGCTACTTCTGCGGGTGTTTCGCAAATCGCTTTGAGCGATTTGCTTTCCATGCCGCAATGAAACTTGCTCGTCCTTGACTTGTGTTAAGAATCTTTGGTTTTGTGACACGGAGCTGGATCAAGTCAGCCATGGTCTTTGACTTGGTGCTTTCTTTCTTCAATTCTGACAAAAAATATTGTATAACCGGTCTAACTTCACTACGCTTCTCACGGCGCCAAAAGGCTTCTAGGAATGTTTGTGCTCCCTCCGGGGACTCCAAGTCGAAATCATCTGGAGACTCCTCTGAAGCTTCCTCCTTTTGTTTGCCTTCAAGGTGTCCCGGAGCTTTTGCCTTTGAAGATGAACTTGCACTGGCAGGAGCTGCTAAAATAGGACCTTGTTCACCTTCTGCTGGCTGAAGTGACGAGGTGCCCTTCAAGGTCTTGAGAGGAGTGGAAGGTGCTGCAGCCGCAGGCTTTGGCGCTGGTGTGGAAGGTGCTGGGGTCCCAGGCGCTGGAGTGCATGGAGCCAGAGCTGCAGTTGAACTTCTCTTTCGGACAGCACTGAGCCAATCAGTGGCAGAGGTTGCCAACAATCTCTCCTTGTCTGTCTCCGGTTCAATGGCTTCCGTCAGACCTGAGTAAGGCTGAGAGGAGCAGGGCATGGAGAAATGATTAGCAAGCCATTGCCATTTCACATCTAGGCCTCAAAAAATGTCGCAAATGAATGAAAATAAGACGTGCTTTCTTGTACTGAGCATGTGCAAGCTACCTTTTACCCAACCAGACTTCTTGCCAGGACCGCTCAGCATCAGCTCTTGGGCGTCAAAGTGCGAGTTTTCTGCACCGCAGCTGGGACAATGTTTGTAGGTGACAGCGAAGGCCTTTCGACAATCTGGATTGCTGCACTTCTCTTTCTTTGGAGCCACTTTGGATACCAGGTCGAGGACTGCACTACCTTTAGATTCTGGCTTTTCTTCTAGCTTTGCTCCAGACCTTTTGGATTGAAAGCATTCATCAAATCGATCAAGCAGAACTTTGTTGCGGTTGATAGGCTCACCAGGCACAAGGCCTACATGTGCCCATCCAGCAGCCGAATGCTTGGAGGAAAGAGCTTCGGTCACAATGAGCTTCAATGCTCTCAAGGCTGGAATGACGCCTAGCTCCCCTTGCTGCAAAGCAAACTGGCGCTTGAACGACGACCATTGCAACGACATCCTGGCATGCGGCTGCTGATCCAGGGCGCACATTGCTTTGGTGCAGTAGCTAGGAATCAGGAAGACGTCGCAAGCATATCTTTCACATACCACTGCCGTCTCCACTGTGAGGTGGAGAAGACTTCCTCCTCCAGAATCCATGCAAAGAACTAGGCGTTGCTGCAGGTCTGGCCATCGTACCCGCATGGGTTTCAAATAGCAATGGAGAAGCATGTCCGTGAAACTGTGCGGGGTCTGAGAACCTGAGTCGTGGGCGTAGAAGCGAGCTGACTGCCAACATTCCTGCCAATGCGTATTGACCTTCTTGAAAGGGCAAATGACACCAGGAGGTAGTGGCTCCCCAAGTAAGGGCATGAAGCTGCAAACCGTGATGTGGTCGAAAGAACACGCTGTCATGCTGGTGGAGCTCTTTCCCTTCATCTCCTTTGTCACTACTCCACGAACGTGCTGATCTGACCTTGCAGGCAGCTTTGGTCCAAAAAGGCTTCTGTGGAAATTTGAAACATGGAGATTTTGGGCCGGGAGCCTTTCAGGGGTATGGAAAGTTTCAAACATGTATGGAACCCACCTGCCTGGATGAAAATCCTTTCTCATCGCAAACAGCCACACGAGAGCATTCGCTGGGCACCAGCCGGCCATTGTGTATGATCTGCGCTCGTTCTAACATATTTTCCAAAGTGGTAAAAGCTTGTGACACAATGTGGGGTTCGCAGCTAGTGATCTCAACCAAAGTCTTGGTCTTCAATTTGCTCAAGGACAGGGCATCGCGTTCAGGCTTGTGCTTTGCGACCCAATCTTTGAAGCCTCTCCAGAGACTCGTGGTCTGATACAGCGGCCGTAGGTCATTGACACGTTGCTTCAATGAACTTTCATCCACTGCGTGCATATCATCGAACAAGCTCAACTTACTCATCTTCATCAATACCTTGTAGTGTCATGCGGAGGACTCATGAACAACAGTGTTTGTAAATCATTGGTGGTTTCTTCCCCTGCTATTTGCAGTCAGGTGTATGGAAACCGGGTAACCTAGGCAAAAAAAAAAGCACACAAGATTCAAATAATCAAGCTTGGCTGCTATTGCTTGTTCCACTTGCTCTACAGAAAGTGCTGTACCCGTTCTCTCGTGATACTTCACAAAAAGCAGAATGTCCTCCTTTTCTTGATGGCTAAGGCTTGTGTCGGGAGTGCGTCCAATTTTAAATTCACAAGGACAATCTCGAGGAAGCGGCTCCTCGTAGTTCTTGGCCATCTGGTAGAGCCGCTTCCGATTGACGTGTAGATCTCCTAGTTCCCGTTCGGCTGCAGCGGCATTCGCCAGACCTGAATCTGGCTTACGCAGAAGCAAGAATATCAAGCAATACATTTCCCATCGAGCTTGGTCATTGCTAGCAATTGCGGCAGCTGATTCTGCGAACTTGGCGAAGTCAGAGCGCAAACGATCAACAGTATAATTCTCAGGAAGGCAGATGGTGCGAAGCTCTCCAGACATAGCATACCAAGGCTTCCCAGTCATCTTGGGCCCCGCATCTGACAAGGCATTAGCTGATGTTTCCTTGCTGCATTTGGACTTTACCATGGCGCGAAACGCTTCCTTCTCCTCCTGGGTGAATTTCTTCCATGTCTCAATGTAATCCTTTTGCTTCTTGCAGTCTGGTCCATCTAAGAACCCTTGCACACGGGCATGCCAAACGGTCTCACTTTCTCGGGTCTGACGGGCCCAATTGAAGCTGCTGCCATCCGGAATGTCTGAAGCAACGCTTGGCTCAACTTGCTGGCTCACAGGCTTTGCCGCCTCCGACACGTCAGAAGCTGCCACTTGCGCCTGCAAAGCCTCAGCAATAGCTTCCTGGCTTTCCCAACAAGCGTGGCAACAAGCTGGAGTAGGACTCTTGTTGTCGCTTGACAGTTCTACAGAACAAAGGATGCAATGCTCAGCGTCTTGAGGTGGCTTTTTCAATTGGCGCCTATTGGCAGCAACATTGACAAAGAAGCACTTGCGACAGTAAGTTGCCAAAGCCGACCGGTTGGCAGCATTCAGTTCCATACCGCAATCGGCACACACTGCCAACTGATCCTCAGGAGCGATGGCTGGTGGAGGCAAAGGAGGTGATGCAAAATCTGCGAAGCTCGCGTCATCTCCTGCAGGGAGCAAGTGAGATAATAAAAGCCACTAAGACCAACATTGCAAATATTTGTCAGGGAAATGCAGAAATGTAAGCAAACCGAACGAGATAGGCGAACGAGATACGAACGAGATGCAAAAATTAATCTCTTTGATGTTTCTCACAGCTAGACACATCCGGCCACATCCAAGTCCTGGCTGCGTTGCTGCAACAGCGGGAACGAGCGCATCATTGGCAACGGCAACTGCTTTAGCTTCTGAATCTACTATTTTTCTTTCAAGCCTGCCGCGCAGCTCTGATATGAGGTCCTTTCCAGTGTGCTCAACACCCCACTCATCCAAATGGTGGTACAAATTGGGCACGGAGAGTCTGGCAATTTGTGCTCCAGAAAGTTTCTTTGGAGCCATGTTGCCCACCGTCCATGCTATGAATCTTCCTGGCACATGTCTTGAACACGGTCAGCTATCAAATAGGAGAAATGACAAAAGAGCTACTCAGCCACGCATGAGGCCGTGCGACCACTGTGACGTAATCAAGCATTATTCTTTTGAGAAAATGAAATTCCGCAAACTTTGCTAGACGACCAAGCATACGCAAGCAAAAATGACATCCCATGCTAATTTCGAGGATAAATTCTTGGCATCCAAACGCAAGGCCTACATGTGGACGTTGAAGGCGGGACCGATGGTGCTAGAATATGTGTTCCTGCATGGACTGTCGTGGCCACAGCTAAGTCAGAAAAGGCAGGATCTGGACTATGAAACCCAATCGAAATGCTTTAACGCTTACGGTTGGTAGACGTGAAAACGATCACTTCCAGAAGCCTCTTTCCAATGGAACGCCGGTACACAAACTACTAACATATTTGGTTGATCACTCACCGTTCCCACGGAACGCTGGCTTTTACTAATGCTTCAGACCTGCCCAAACCACTTGAGCAAATCCCCATGTGAACTCCGCTTCTCAAGACTACTCCTGCCAGAATCTCATGCGTAGTGACGTAGTGTGTTTTAATTCAGACTAGAACTCCGGATTCACAAGTCAGGTTTGGACAGAAGCGTTGCATATCAAAAACTGTGGTGGAAAAGGGTGCATGATGATGCATGTATACGAGGTCCGCTACGAGGACAATACGAGGTCAGTCTATATGGTTTGTCCAGGAGCTCGCCATGAGCTTCTGTTGCGGGATTGCTCCACTTGAGCTGGCACTTGTTGTGAAGACAATGAGCAGCTAAAACATGAGAATATCTCAGCTACTGATTCTCTCTCCCAACGGGACTCCGGCTAGGCAGACCTTTTGGAAGTTGAACAAGCACACCTTTCACCACCTACTGTACTTGCATTATTTTCCATTCATTCGCATTGCTTTTGTTCATTTCGCATTTATTTCCTTCATTTTGCATTCATGTTCTTGCTTCTTGTATTCGTATCCTTTCATTTTAAGTGCATGTCTTTTCATTTTGATGATCCAAGGTCTGGCATGTATAATCCAATCTCTGTGAAACGCATATTAAACGCTAAAGGTACCGCCTTCACCTGACTTCTTTTTACAAGGGAACAGCTCTATTTTATACCACCGGTACCGTCTTCAACATCTGCCTGTATGAACGTCAATGCAAGCTTTGCTGGGCGACAGAGCATACACAAGCAACCGTGACATCCCTTGCCAACTTCTAGAGTAGATTCATGGCAAACAAGAGGAAGGCTTTTGGAAAAAACTTTGCTGCAATCAAAGACTTTGCAGCAACGCGTTGCGACCAATTTTCCCACCCGACTCCCCTGGTGGAAACCCCAAGTCAAAGCCATCACTTGGTTGGACGGCACGAAGCACACGTGCAAACATCCTCTGATCCCAGGTCTCTTTGGACTTTCAAGCTCAGATCCTTCACAACTCCAATGGCACCAGACTCTCTCAAAAGCCTGGGGCTGCGACTGCAACGCAGGAGGCGCACACAGGTTTTCCAGCAAGCAAAGCACGAAGAACCGCTAGGTTTGCGCTTGCCTTTGCCGGAGGTACTGTACACCCAACGAACACGATGCTTAGCGCGGCCGCACAACTCACAAGAACGAACGGCTGGAGGAACACGTCCCACAACACCATGGTCATGCTGGTTGTCGTTGTTCTGCTGCAGCCGCTGGAGATGCTCAAACAAATGGGAATGTGTCTCCAAGAGGTCACGGGCAACTCGTCGAGTTCTCTCCTCGGTAAGCAGCGAGAAAAACTCAATTCCAACCAGATGGGGTCGGGCTTTGATTGGTAAATTTATCGACTCTTGCTGGGGTCTCACCGTTCCCAGCTCCCTGTAAAGAGTCATATATATATATATGAAAAATACAATGAAGGGATGAAGCAAGTATGCTACATAGCGACTCAAGAGACTGCAAAGCTTCAAGACATTAGCGTGAGGATGAGATGTATTGATATTTTTTATCGACTCTTGCTGGGGTCTCACCGTTCCCAGCTCCCTGTAAAGAGTCATATTTATATATATATATATGAGTGACCGTAACAAGGATAGGATATATTCACATATTTTAAAGACTCTTGCCGGGGTCTCACCGTTCCCAGCTCCCTGTAAAGAGTCATATATATGAATGAAAAACACAACGAAGGGATGAAGCAAGTATGCTACATAGCGAATCATGTGCATACATCTGTGTGCATGAATGTAGGTACGTGTGTATGTATGCGTCGCGTCTCTGTGGGATATATTCGCATATTTTATCGACTCTTGCCGGGGTCTCACCGTTCCCAGCTCCCTGTAAAGAGTCATATATATGAATGAAACATACAATAAAGGGATGAAGCAAGTATGCTACATAACGACTCATGTACATACATCTGTGTGCATGAATGCAGGTACGTGTGTATGTATGCGTCGCGTCTCTGTGTTGCTGTGTGTCGGTGCATGTGAGAACGCATGATATGATATGACATGATGTATGTGAGAACGCATGCATGCGCCACATACCACCCTTCATATCCTTCATCAAGGTCAATTCTTTTGTGATACATTGTTATGTAGTATAAAGTTTCACACCACCCTTCATCACAATCCTATTTGTCCGTATCTGCTTCCCAACTTTCTTTGATGATATGATGTATGTGAGAACGCATGCATATGCGACCCCAAAACGCATGCGTGGGCGACCCTGCAAAACGCATACGTGAGCGACCCCGTGACCGAGACACCACCACAACCAACAGATTTGGCACCAGCAGCACCAACAACATACCAACAAGCGAGCAGCCCACGAGATCGCATACGGCCCAGGCACCAACGCAAGCCTAGAAGAAAGCCCAGCCAAGCATCTGTTTGACCACTTTGTTGGTCATCACGCTGTAGGACCTGCCAGGGGTTAAAAAAACAAGACCCCACAAAAGTGTATTCCCAAGCCCGAACGAGGAGAAAGGCGCCCAGCAGCATACAAAGCAACAGCCACAAGAAAATCCAGCACCCAACGCCACTAACAACACCACCAAAACCACCACCTGCCACCAACACCAAAAGTCAACATTTTCTCCCACTGGTGACGCAACAATGGCTTGCCACCGGCTCATTGTGAATTCCACAATCGAAAGTTTACCAAAATCTGAGATCAGATCACACACTAAAAACATAACTGGCTTTTGAAAGCTAATTAACCTACTGCAAGGTAATAAACCAAATGTAAAGTCAATTTCTTTCTTTACAGTCTCTGGTACCTAGGAAACACAACATCTAGCATCGAGAAAGCAGCATTTGGACGTTACAGCTTTTCACTAAACTCCTATTCAATATTTGAACGCCATTTGACTAAGCCAACACTTGTGATAACTTCAGCTGAGAAGATGCTTATAGTTTTTCCCAACCACCTGAACGGAAAATGAAGGTTTTCCTGACAGACATCTGCAACAAATCCTAGCTTTACATGTGAGTTAATGCTAGTCAAGGAGCTAAGTGTGCCCTACACATATTATCACATATTATTGCTTGCATCATTCAACAGAATCTTACTGTCCCCTTTGCATGGAGTTGTTCTCCTCTCTCTCTCTCTCTCTCTCTCTCTCTTCGTGCTATCTCCCAAGAGGAATCTAAAACCAAACCCTCGTTTTCAACCAAATGCGCCTGAGCACCAACTGAAACTTCAAGCACCATGCCAGGCTTGGAAACACGGAGGGATGATCGCACTGAAAAAAGGATTGCTGATAAAGCCAAACCGCAAGGCCACGCAACATTTAAGCAACAAGATCCCTGAGTGTTTTCATGCAAACACCAACCTAAACGCAACATTTACAAAATAATGGGTCAAAACAAAACATCATCACAAATCCTGCATTCAGCTTGCGGGAAGCCAAAAAGAGACGACTTCTGCAAAACACTGTTCCGCAACTGATTTCTTGAAAACAACACAAAAAGAGACGACTTTAGCAGTTCCCTGTATACATTTTGGCTTGGAAATGTGCTTCGCGCCACAACGGCGTGCACTTTTTCGACATCGCAACTTCGAAAAGTGCTCCGAACGTCAGGTGCTTTTAGCTTTTTCACTGGCAAATGTGCTTCGCGCCACAACGGCGTGCAATTTTTCATCTCTCATCTGGCCAGCTGGCTCCGCACCTGCCGCTTTAGCGAGCCTACTTTTCGACCTTCTGGAGCCACAAATCATTGGAAAAACATAGTGTTTCGCGACTTTCCTACCTTTTCGCGCACCTGGATCTTCTTTCTTCTGAGACTTTCTCTTTCTTCTTCTCTTCTCTTCTCTGACTCTTCCCATCTCTGCTTTTCATCTGTCCATATTGTCGGAAGTTTGACTTCTAAACTTCCTTCGATAATATATATATATATAAATATATACATATTGTACATTAACGCACATGAACAAAGTAGATTGGGATGTTCATCCAACATCATTTGAGGAATATCCAGCTGATGAATTTTGATAATCCATGAGAATCCTCAACGTGTTGGACCGCGTAAACACATATATTTCAACAAATCTCTACAATCATCAACCAACCATCTTTTGATGGTTAAAAAGTTAAAACCCATATTTTCTGCTGAGAAATCTCCAGGTCCCATGATTTTTTGCAGGTCAACTCGAGGTTTTGAAACTGCTGATCTTTCACCCTGGGGCCACGAAACACGGGCCTCTCGGAACATGTCAATGGATGCCTTCGCGATGGCTTGGGATCATGGATTCTGAAAAAAAAACTATATATATACAACGGAGACATGGGGATGTAATTGGAATGCATTGGATATACCATGATCGGGGTATGTCTATTGCTATTAAACGATATGGGGGATAATCACCATGATTGGAGATTGGGGATGATCATGTATGATATTCATTCTGGTTTGTCTGATCAGGGTACCGCAAGAATCCTACGGGTTTCTTTATCATCGCTTTCCCTATGGAATTGCCTTTTTTGATGTTTTGAGGGTACAACATGGTACAACCCATTCTCAGACACACCCATTTGATCCAAAAATGGCTATTAAATAGTATCTAATTTCAATGGCAAAATCAAGTTCCACGACCCCATGTTTTTTTGAGTTCCATGTTGGGTTTGAGTAGCATTCTCTTCACAACCACGAAAATGCACTGGCCCAAAACTTGCATATGTCGGGTTGGACCCCAAACAACCAGAAACGACTCTTTTTCAGCCTGGTAGCACTGGGCACTGATGAGAACTCCACAGGACATGTTGTATTTTGATGTATTTTGGGGAAATGGTCCCCTCTTTCATCCATTTTCATATTTTTCAGGGCAGGTAGTGACCCCTTGAAATCGACGACCCTTACGGACCGTTACGGTGAAGTCGTGGCCCAATCGGGGCACCCCGTCGACCCACCTCCACAAGTGGCACATTGTCCACCAATGCAGAGGATAAACCTCAAAATTCAGCTTGAGAGTCAATGGATGTCAATGGTGCTCCAAACCCGAAAACTGAACTTAGTGTTTGATGTTTTTTAACTATAGAAGCTGCTGAACTTCAAAGAAGTTGAGAAACGCAAAAACATGGCACCTTGTGGAGCCGGTTTTGTAGATGTCCGACCAGGATCTACCCAGGTTCAAAAAACACCAAAAAATCAGCAGTAGAACATAATAGAACCACAATTTCGCCTCATCAGTTTCCGCAGCCAGACGACCTAAGAGGATTGAAAGTCGCACTGCGCTGTTCTTGCAGAGTTTGGTGATCATGGTGGCGTACCTCTCCAGCAACGAGACAGTGAGCTGGGGAGCTGCAGAGCTGGAGAGTTGAATGTGAAAGCACAGTTTTCGAGCGGAATGAAGCCATGTGACATACTTCTTCGCAAAAATCATCAATTCATTCACTATCATCTCCCCAAATTCAATCATGCCACTATTTTTCATAGACTACTCTCTGCTGACTGTACGTAGCTGACCTAGCTAACAAGTTGATACGGACACACGAACACACTTCCAAGTTGGACCTTTCAAAGTGCTCTTCTGGCTGTGCACGTATACGGGTGTGTAGGCGTCTAAACATTCTACTTCTTGTTTTTCAGGGAAGCTCAAAGATGCATGATGCAAGAGTAATTTCTCTTGGATTTCTGGGGACTCACCTCTTTCGAATGTTTCGTTTCCAATGACAATGGAGTTCACCACATTGTGCCAAATGAGCGAAGTCATCGTGTCGCCCACAATTCTATGGTCCGAAAATGGGGTAATTTTCATTCATCTGTGGTTCCCAGGGCCAAACAAAATCTTAACTCATACAACTGTGAATTTTCAGAGGTTGTTATGGCTGGCCGGAAAACGCATCATTTTAACATCCAGCAACACATGCCAATTTACGAGGTTTTTCACAGGGAGGGCACATCTTTGATGTTTACCGCGTGGCGCCCCACGGTCGAGACTCGACCCTTCCTTTTTCGACCGGCGGCTCATAGCAACGAAATGCCGCCCAGAGTGGACAAGAAATGGGATCTTCACTGCCGACCTATGGAGTCACAACAGAATTGCACACTGATATGTGTGTGTGTATACAAACAAGATATAGACACGAAGAGTGAGAGAGGGAGAGTATCATATTATCATACGTATATTATCTATGTACATACACATGTATACATAGCTGTTTACTGGTTGGTTCCCCAGCGCCTCAACAACTAACCAGCAACAGTTTATTCGGAGCATTATCCAATTCTAACCTCAAAAGTTTGGTCCTTTACGGAATATTCCCTATGATAAGATCTTACTTAACTTCCCAATCGACCGTCATTAATCTTAAGTAAATTATAAATATATCCAGATTTTACTCATCAAATCCCATATTTGATGGGACTTAATCATCATTCATCCAGATCCAGATCCATTAAAGCAATAACTAAAAACCAAATCCTTAATCAGTCATTAATCCAGATCAATGACCAATCAAATCATCATGAGGAACCTTCATCATTAATCCATCATCATATATCAACAGATTCAACTATATTGTCCAAAAATTCGCTGATTAAATCCCATACTTGGGTATATATATATATATATATTAGTTGGGATTAATATCCATCAAGTCCTTTCCTAATCATCATTCAATATAATATCTAAGTCTAACATATAAGATATTTTATATGTCATATGGTCATATACGGTAGTATATTACCAAATCATTCACAATAGGCTCCCTCATCCATTAACATCAACTAACCACGTGTGATTCAGCTTGACAAGACAAATTTCCACTTCGACTTCCACTCACCAATGATTTTAGCGTTTTGCTCTCAGGACTCCTCATGCCTCCAGAATGGTGTTTTCGCTGGAAGGCGGTTGGGCAATTGAAAAACCTCAACTACATACATTGTATTGTATGTATATACTGTAATTATATAAACATACATGTGTATATCAATATACACGTATATATTATGCACAAATGTATGTATAATATATATATATATATACATATACATACACATGCATAGTGTAGAAATGCAAAGGTTTCCTGCACATTATCCATTGAAGCAAATTCAGGGATTCAAAGATGCGTGGGCCAATGGGTATGCTGTATGCAACATCATGCACAAACGAAACCAATCTGTTTGAAGACTGGTTGAATTTCATCAGAGCTTCTCAACGAAAGTCATTACCCCCGGCTGTTCATGTAGTCAATCTAGTTTTCATCAACATTTTCAAGCCAGATGTATCTTCTCGAGCCCGGCCTGCTCAAAGGCCTGACAGGGCACATTTAGTCCCGAAGCAAGAATTCCATGATTTATCATCATGTCGATATCTAGACATTTTAAACAAGTATCTGCAGAAAATATATAGCGGAGAACACCATATTGTGAACAACTACAACATCAAACTCTGATGATTCGTGAAGTTGCAACTACCCACAACTGGCCGCAAGGAGAAGTTGGGATCGGAATCCGATTCACATGGGATCGCCCAATGTATCTATGTTGAGACCCCCAGTTGTAGTTTTTGTGGAGTTTTGGACTGGGTACTTTACGGAAGCACAAGCCTCCTTAACAATCCTCAACCTAGCAGCCCTTGCCTACATGGGAGAACGTATTCATGAAGGCAACTGGCTACAATAGCCAATCCAGTCCCAATTCCTCAACGGGACGAAGTGACCCAAACTGGGACCCTCGCCAGCGAACCACCTCCCGACATGAGAATCCTCAGCCCCACCTGGCGTTTTGCTGCTGACTCCTGAAGGCGCTTAGGATCAATGTTGGACATTGGGGTGCAGGTATGGGATATTGACTTACTACATTTCGGACATATCTATTTTTCTCTGTTGGGTGTCTTGCCCTATCTGTCCCTCGTTTCAAAATCTCCGCAAGACAGTTGGTCCCAGGAATCCGTTGAAAAAAATGCAGAGGTGGAAAACATATGGGTTTGTGAAAATTAGGGAAAACATGGGAAAACTAATCCCTTCTTCCTATTACTAAAACTCCCGCAAATAAAAAAATAGGATTGGTGTGACATTTCCATATTTTTTTTGGTTGGGCACAATTGGATTGTTAATTGTGGTATTTGAGAATCAATAGGAGAACAAGATGGTGAAACAATGGGTTCAACCCCCTATTAGTAAGAATAGAATGTTACCTGGAGGTTTTTTATTAGGGTCCCATCTCACAAGTTGTATTTTTGCTATTAAGGTTTTCATTGGAATACTAGGGGAAAGCTTCGAAATCCGTTTTTGGCAATATTTTATATAGATTTTAATAAGGGATTTAATCAAATTTGAAAACATTTTTTTATTTTTATTATTAGGACTTTCATTGGAATATGAGGGGCACCCTAATACAAAATACCCCCTAATAAAAATAGATCACCGTGTTTACCATTTGGGGGGGCCGTGTTTTAGAAATAGGGAGAGAGAATTACCAAACCTGGTGTTCCTGTGTTTTTCCTAAGATTTCTGGAGTTGAGCGGATATTTATCGAAATGGGGCTACGATCAACTCCGTAGACATGCAAATATGTATTGTTAGATACTACATATATCATCATATATCTTGTAATCATATGTCATTAAGTATATGTGTATATATAATTGTGTATACATATCATGTATATACAACTATATACACATATATCAGGCATGGCTACACATAGTTCTTGGGGTTTGATCTATCAGACTATCCATCATTGTGTGGGAGCTAAGACTTCACTGGGAAACATAGCCCAACAACATCTGTCCTCCTCAGCCTCTGTAGTCCGCTTTTCGCCTGGTGATCATGCTGCACATGTAGGGTTTGCACATTTGGACATGTTTGATACACCGTCCATGTGCTGGGAAACATTTTGAATATTGAAGTACGTACGTTTGAAGCATTCCAAGCGAGTTGAGTGTGAGACCAGGGAGCATTCGACCCTGGCGTGTCTAGACGTGTTCTCGTTGCAGACAACAGCTTGCTGAAGGCGACCGTGGCAACTGACCTTTCAGATTCCGTGCGGTCATTTACATTGCTAACCTTAGATCTTAAGGAAAACACATGTTTTTCAGATCTTTCCAGTGGGAAACTAAATCTTCCTCCATAGAAATTATCACATCTTTGCACCAACCATTCACCAATGTAGGAAGGTTCACTCAGCCACCAAACCGTGACCATCCCTTCGACTACGACAAAACTACACGGCTTCGGAAAGGCCGGCTGGCCTTGTGGTAATAGCGCAGGCCCCACATACCTGGGAAGCAAAATATGTCTCAACAAAACCCAAAATCCGATGGTTTGGAGCTTAGAAACTCATTTTCCAATCTTTTCCCATACTTTCCCTATTTACCCCATTGTTTGATGACAATGTTGGGGGCGTACATGGGTGTACCATGATATACGTGATGTTGCAAACAAAACCATATCGGTAGTTGGATGTAGTTGGCATTATATTGTGCGTCCACAATGACATCATTTCTCTGTGGTTGAACCACCCAGGCCTCAACATGTGCATGTTGCGATCAAAACCCATGAAGAAACACCAATTCTTCAACCACCCAAGCACCCAAGTGGCTCTGTGTCAAAATCCTGGTAGCCTTGGTAAACGCCAACATTTGCTGCTGGTAAAGGGATGTTCATTCAGCCAACATATATGAATATCCACATGGTTTTATACATGTTCATTTGGAACATCAAACTAGGGGTTCCCAACACTATAAACAACAATACATTTAAACAACGTCATTTGTATGGCACAACTAGTCGCAACTGGACCGTTCAGATCCTTGCCCGGGGAAAACTTCAGCAACATGGCGCACTTGGCTGGATCGTAGTCCTCTGGCACACCAACACTAGCGCCTGGTTCGCATTTTTCGGTGTGGTTGAGGCAACCAAAGGAGGATTCAACATCATTGAGGTGATTGAAACATCTTGAAGCGTCAATTGTTGAGGTTTACAGTAATTTGTTTTTTTGAATGACACTGATATGATATCAATCACATAACATTGGATACGACTTGACCCCCAGGATGGCTACTCAACTGTAAAATGAACACCCACTATCGATTTTGCCTACTCTTTTCAAGGGCACATAGTTTCCCTAAATGAACGCCCATATAATTATTTGCATACCTTTGTTCACTGAACATCAACATCTTCCAACTTCTACGTCATTTTCCTGGCAAGAGATATCCCTCGTAGCTCCTGATACATGCGCAAGTGCACGCAAACAACCAACCAACCAACCAACAAACAAACAATCAACCCAACACATAAAGGCAGAAAACCAGAACTCTAGAAAACCATGGTGCAGCTTGGTTACATACTTCTGTTGTTTTCTCCGGCTTCAAAAAGGGAAACCTGATCTAATATGTTAAGTCCTTCGAATGGCCTCGAAGAAAGATACAAGACCGGGATCTGTGTAACATTCGGCCTCAGGTCATCCAATATACTGTAACATCATACAGAAATGGGGGATCCCAACAAATGAGGGCATGGATCAAGGAACGATTCCGGGTCTTACAAGTGCGGGCCATTTTGCATATCCATTTAATTCATAGCTTTTTTCATGATATAAAATCAACTCGTTTCATATATAATTTTGGTCCATATCTTGTAGCTATATGATCAGTGATGTTGATAACCTCACGCTGCTCCCCCGCCCCCACTTCTAAACTCCTCCCATTCCCACCCCCAAAACCCGGAACCTGGTTGCAACACCGATGGTGGGGGCTGCGCGGACGGCGATGATGGGGCTCAGTAGCCATTTGGTTTCTCCAAATTGTGGATGTTGCGGGGAAACAAAACAAAGATCTTAAGCCAAGAGACCCCTACCTGGCCCCTACAAACCACCTTTACAGAGGGCATTGCTTCATGGCATGTCTTTTGCTACCTAAACAACGTGCTGATTCATCACTATTCAGATCTATTCAGTATCAATCTCAAGCTGGTACCGATTTTCTTCAACACTTCCTGTCCCCAAAGTGATCTTCATCCGTTGGTGAACGTCCCCAAAGTTGGCAATTGTGCTTCCATCTTTGGTTGGAAGTTGGATGCCTCAATCCTCTGGAAATCATGGCTGACCTAGGCCAATCAAGGTCCCTGGATCCCTGGTGCATCTTTGCTTCCCTCATGGTCTCCCACTTTTCAGCTCCATCCAACACCTCAAAGCTAAAGCGGCTGAGTGTAGCCGGAGCCGTGGCACCTCGTGGCGTGTGGCGGAGCCGTGGGCCATGAAGTTTCCCAAGTCGGGTACCCCAACAGCTGGATGAAAAAATGGACAATCCGAAAATCGATGAATATGGATGCTTTGGGGGTACCACCATTTTAGGAAACCTCCATATAGAATGTTCTTTATACATCTTTATACCAATAGGACCGCACAAGGCGCTGGCGGAAGTTTCAAGATAGGAAACCTATAGAAAGGGTGAGTTGTTGTGATTCATCGATGGCAGAGCGAACTGATGGACCGAAAGGTGGTTAACGCTCTGAGTCTCTCTCTCTCTCTCTGTGTCTCCTTCTGTCTGTGAGCCACAAAACATTGGAAAAACACTGTGTTTCGCGGCTTTTTCTACCTTTTCGCGCACGTTGATCTTCTTTCTTCTTGCTCTCTCTTGTCTGACTCTTTCTCTTCTTTAAAGTTCTTTGATTGTTTTCTCACCACTGTTGCTGCATCTGTCCATAAGCCGGAAGTTTGACTTCTAAACTTCCTTCGATCAAGGGATGTCCCAAAATTCTCGCACCTCCGGCAATCAAATATTGCAATGGAACACACCCCGATCTTCAGATGATTTTCCCGTTACGACCTCTATTTAGTTCAGGGATTTCCCAGCTAGCCATGTTTGACGAAAGGTACCCGCCCACTTGGATGTGCATCTTAGTAAGTGGATAAGGCCAGAGAGGATCATTGGGGATGATATCCTTGGGCTTACTGTCTAGTAATCTAACATAACTATGGAATAGATAGCCAAATTAAGTTCGATGATCCACGGTACCTCTCAAACATGCTGATGTTCATTAAATTCATATCCCACTATAATTATTCACATTTATATCCCCATTTATAGATGGTTTCCCTTCACCAGTAATTATTACCCATGGGTTCAACTTGCAATGCCGACAGGAACGCCCCAGGTCGGGTCATCCACTGCATCAGGGGCACTTTGGCTAGTCACCGTTTCCACACGTCGGCCTTGGGGCCTGCGCGGTTCGGTGATTGTCCTTGGATGTCCCTGTTGGGTATGAGGGAAGTTGAGACAAGTTGTGGATTGGAACGGAAACAATTCAAAGGATTTGACCAATGGAAGAAAACTGCCGGAATACTTTGATAATATTAGTGAATTATGTGAAGTTGTCTAGCAACAAATAAGAACTTGACCAAGAAAAGAATGCTTGATTTGTCGAAAGTAAAGGGATTTGACCAACACATATGGTGAATTTAACTGTACAACAACTATGCCTGGTTGATTCTGCTGAGTCTGCAACAAAAAAATGAATGTGGTACCAATTACAAACTGCAAACCTGCAAACCTGGTAGTGCAATGGCTGTTCACAGCCGGCTGTCTGC
The DNA here is from genome assembly GCA_947184155.2 of Cladocopium goreaui. Lineage (NCBI taxonomy): Eukaryota > Dinophyceae > Suessiales > Symbiodiniaceae > Cladocopium > Cladocopium goreaui. The sequence continues at coordinate 21,144 of CAMXCT020003103.1, read as the reverse complement.
AGATGTTTCCTACACAAGTCACGTGATGTGAACTCGAACACACCTGGGTACAGCCAAACTGCAAAAACCTATGGACTCCACAAACCACCCGTTTAGGGTATGTTTTAGTAGTATCATGTAGTATCATCCAACTTCTGGGTAGCCAGTACCAATTTTCAGCCATGGTGTCAACCCATGATTAATAACATAGTGGGCTGCAAAATAGCTAGGGGTACCATTTTTGTGGCAGATTACTGTATCACTAATGGGGGGAAACCTCAGTACTTGTTCAACCAGGGTTTATCAACCTGCGGTTGACATTCCCCCGTCCCTCGCCTGTTGTCTGGCGTTAACCGAAGGGTGAATCGGCACGTCAAGCCAATGAGGCCTTGAAGCGATGGGGATCTTTAAAAACATTACTAGAACTGACCTGTATGTCTATACCATAGACAATATAGATCGGTTTAACATGGTCTAACATTCTAGATGGCATAATTATAGCATATACTATCCATTTGGGAAAAACAAAAACGATATACCTCATGTCATGTGTTCAGCCATGAATTTGTCGTTGCCGCCTGACTAAATTCAAGGACATTCTGGATCGTTTTCCGCAGGACTTGCTGCCATCCCAAGCCTTAAATAGATAGAATGATAGAACCATTGGAAACCTGGACATATTGGAAGTTAGAAAAGACACGTCATCTATAACATCCTGGACGAAATAGTTTTCTATCTTGGGGATTGTCACCCTCCATTAAATTAACATAGACCCTAAAAATAGATGAATATGTTCAGCTTTTAGTTGAAACTCATCCTCCAGGCCCCTGTTCAGGGTCTATGTCCATTTACTGAAGAGTATCATCTGGTAAACTAACATAGCTATAGAAAATTGCCATTTATAGTTGATTTACCTATGAAACATGGTGATTTTTCATAACTTATGTTAGTTGACCAGAGGGAGCCAAAGGGTATATGGTGAATCACCAGGATCAAGTTGAGCGCCATAGCACCACTCATCCGTTCTTGATCTGTGAAGGGACGAGCCAAATCCTGGCGAGGAATCGCGCTAGTCATCTCTTGTCCTGAACTTCATCAGTTTGTGTAGTATAATTTCAGTTATTGTATATGAATATACAGAATATCAATATATAATATAGATATAATATTTAAATGATATATATATATATAATATAGATACAAAATATAGATACAATATATATATATATAACAATTAATATAAAATCATATAATATGATATAATAAGATATAATAAGATATAATAAGATATAATATAATAAAGTAAATATAATATAATATAATATAAATATAATATAATTTGATATGATATGATATACTATATAGATTTACAATATAATATATGTACTCAACATTACTCAACTATCCAACTTTGCGGAAACCCATGATTTTGAGGCCGTATCCAGTGCTTGTTTTCGGACGTATCCGGACGCCACTCAGAGTGGAACCACGAATTGGATTGGAACATCCACCGTTTCTTGGGATCAATGGTTAGTGCTGGTACCAACCTGATGGTCATTCACTTATCCTGATATTTTTGATGCCATACAGCTGACCAAAATAAAAAAATGACCCGTTTGGGCCCATATGGCCCTATGTCTGAAGATGGGGTACCCCTAGTTTTGAAAGTTTATCATCGATTCCCTATTCACATGGTCATTTGGGGGTTAAACTACATTGTCAGACACACCCAAATATGGTCAGTTGCTTCCATCGGTTCTGCCCTTTCCTTGATGTTGAAGTAGACATCCTGTTGGAAAACTGAGTCAGCTATGGGCTTGATGAAGCCATACCTGCAACGCAACAACTGTATAAAGCCACTGCAGTGGGGCCACGTTTCGGCTGTATCGGATTTGAATGGCTGCTGCGACAAGAGATTGGAAAACTGGAAAAACAGTACATGATGACCAATTTGGTAGATTTGCGCAGTCCGAGACATACTCTTAAGTGCGCAGCAATTGTGAAGAAAGTTGTGTCCATGTACTATCAACCCAACCACAAGCACCATATCAATCATATCCACCATGCCATAAACCTAACTTACTCGGCACTTCCTCCTTATCAACCAAATTATCTCAGATGGTTCCAACTACCCATTCCAAAAATATTCGTCAATTGGTGATCACTATCCTTAACTATCCCAAATGATGTTGAACTTCACATAATTATCAACAATCACTGTCCTATATCCTCAAGTATGGGTTTGTCTGAACATATGTGCCCTGAAATCCCATGTTTCATGACCCTTTGAATATTAAAGTCAGCATCAGCCAGGCCGGGTGGTTCCCCCTTGCCCCACCGCCACCGCGCCCGGCAGAGGGGTTGAACTGCACCACTTCGCCCAGCAGAACCTCTTCAGGGTCTGGGATCACCATGACCTGCAACGTGGCGCTTGACCGTGAAAATTGATGATCTGGGCGGGTCAGAAAAATAGATGTACCCACAAATCACCATTGAACAATAGGGAAGGTGATGATACTAATAAACTATCAAATTTAGAGGTATCCTATTTTCAGACAAACCCCGTATGACTGATAGTAGACATGTTGATGTAACGGACTGAACATCTAACTGATCATGAGGGATGATGACTGATCAAATTTGATAAACGGTTTTATTTGGAAGAAACATATGTCCTGGTCATGGCTTCTTGCCACTGATAATATGAGCGCAAAACAGAAGCGTCACCTGGAATTCACATTGAATTCATGGGAATGTAAATTCACACAAATGGTGCTTGAAACTAGCACACTAGATAATGTATACGTACTAGTAACTACTATAGGAACCAAGAACATTAAGACAAACAAATCCCTCCTGTCCTCCGGCGCCTCCTTTGCAAAGCTTCTGCCCTGCGCCAACGCCAAGGTGAAGAGTACCGAGGCCCTTGGCGGCCAGAGTTGTACTGTTTGTTTGTTTCATACCCCCAATAACTATGGAAAATCACCATTTTTAATGGGAAAATCCACTATAAATCACCATTATATTTACAGAAATATGGGAAAACACTGGAAAGAACATGGGCATTTACCAAATTTCACCAAGACTTGTTTCTTTTTTTTGACTAACACATTTAGCCAAGGGATACCATTCTTCGTTGGGGATTTCACCATCTGGGATGGGGATCATCAGGATCCTCCCATTGAAACCAGCCACTTATGGGAAGGAACCGCTACAATAACATCTGCTTGTTTCGGATATATACCTGGTATATACCATCGAGAATCATGAGAATCTGCGAATTTTCACTGGCGAAACTTGGGCCCTCAACCAAGCCGATCTCTGAGTCTCCACCAAGATTCATGCTGGCAGCACATTGTTTTTCAGCAAACTGCTATAAATCAAGCCAGTCGCAAACTCTTTATCAAGGCTTATTTTATGATAAACAAACGTGCCTGACTGGGAAATGACCCTTTCTGTAAAATAATCTACCATATTACATATGGGATTATATGGGTGCATCTTTATGGAGGATTTTCCAGCTAGCTAGAAAAAAGCGCCGGGGGTACCCCCAAAAACACAACAAACATTCTCAAAATGGATATTGAACTGGCTCATTTTCGGTATATGTCCCCTTGCTAATCATTTCTGAGCCCAATTACCATCGGATCTCCACCAAATCATCACAAATCCTTTAGAGGCAATGGGATATCCCTGGATATCCCATAAGAATTGGGATATTGGGATGATTCCCCAAGAAGTTTCCCATCATTTCCGGTGCCTTAAACAAGGTGGGACCCGTGGGACCCCCGACTTTTGAAGCTGTGAGCACTCTCCAGCCATGACCTGCTGAGAACTGGGGGTACCTTGATGACTTCGGAAACACCCATGACTGGGAGATACTGGAACCCACATATAAATCTATAAACATCGATATGGCATGATATGGCAAAGGCTTTCCTGGAATAAGTATTACAGCATTTAATCATGATTGATCATTGTCCGTTTGAACGGCAAGTTGGTGGTCTACCTGAGTTTTTGGACAAAGCATGACAAAGCCATTTGCATCAGGGAATTTCTGGGCATTCAAAGTCCAAAGTTTTCAGAAGTCCCAGCTGAATTTGAACATGACGCAAACAGTTGAGATGCCAAACTGCCCCCTAGAGTTCCCACAATGGGTCCTAGTATACCTAATCCCTGTTAATTCAAATAGTATACCCCCTGACTTGTTGCCAATATACTCATATTTCATCATGAATGAAAACCCAGATGTTGTGGCTTATATAAATTAAATACATTTTTTTCGATAAATCCCAATTGTGTGGGGGGTTTAACCATCAAATACAATTCCCCCAACATATGTGTGACCAATTACACTTTATTTATCAATATTATATCATATCCCAATTATTCGGTGGTTATCCTCTTCTCTTCACTATATAACACACATGTGGAAATATCAGGAAAATGATCTACACATGAATCCATATCTACATCCACTACATTCAGCAAAATCATCCAATAGGGCCAATAGGGACCTCATTTTGCAAGTCCATGTTAGATTTGATTTTTGTTTTGGGTTGTTTGTAACATTTTGTAACCATATTTGGTTATCCCATTAAATCTAGCCATCATAGTTGATAAACTTGCTAATTTAATAGTGTTTCGTGAGGGGAACCCCCACTAAATTGACAAGTTTATCAACTATGATGGGTATCAAGCCCCATCATGTATGGTTAATCATTCCATGTTTAATTTTTAGTATATAATCCTGAAAAGATAGAACAGTGTTTCCAGGATGGTAGTTCGATGATGTGCAGGTTTTCAACTGTTCTGTCTATGACTTGGGGTGGCTTTACTGGAAGCTACACTCCGGTAATCAAACATGGTTTGCTGGACAATTTTCCATGTACAGTTGATTTTCCCAGCCAGAAACCTCCATTTAGTTCGGGGATTTCCCATGATTTTCCAATGTTTTCTCCATATTTAGCCATCTTTAGTCACAGTATCTTCCGTTCAAACCTCCATCTAAATATGTGATTTCCAATGGTTTTCCTATCTTTTCCCATTGTTTCCTTGTCATCTTTGATGACACCGGAGATGTCCTGCCTTCCTCTGCCAGGCTGCCGGGAGATCGTTGGGCGTAAAGAAGAGCTCCTGGCTGGTTTTACGTGGTGAAAAACCATTAAAAGTGGTCTTAAAAACCGAGATTAACCATCAATAATACAGGATGTTGACATAAGTGATACATGATGTTGTTATTGATGGTTGGATGATGATAAGTGCGAGGGTTATACTGAGTTGTACTACCCATTGTATTGGGGAATTTCATTATCCATGAGCTGGGAATTTCATTCTTAACCAACAAGGATTAAACGGACTGACGGTACGGTTTTTGAACACTGCTCATATGGATTGTTGTCTGGATACGTCCAGATACTATTTAAAAACAATAAGTAGACAACTAACCAACAAACAATTTAAATAACATGACCAGCATTATGGGGGATTCTAGGACTGAGAGCTCAACAAACAACCGGATTTTTTGCATCAACCTAAAACGCGGCAAGACGTCAGGATATTCAGGCAAACCTCGAAATTCATTAGAAAATCATCTTCGGCGGATCCTTTTTCATTTCCTTTGGATTGGGTTTGTTTGAAACTAGGATGCACCATTTCATCCGTGGTCATGGTGGTATCTCCAATTTGGAAAAGCGCAAAATATCATACTTATTGACTTATTGATTACCACCATATCATAGACCAATTCTCTCAATATATCCTCAATATTCTATGATATTCTCAATTGTTGATGTCTCTCCCCATTTTTTTTTAATTTTCCCATTTTTGGACAACACCAGTGGCATATTTCAGGGGCAGCATCCCGCCAGTGGTACCCCGGCACCTCGGGCGTGGAAGAAATGATGATGCCACCGTCCTGCCAAGGGCAGGTGGATTTTTCATCGGCTACTGCGATATATGTTTGCCAGTAAATATCAACCCATGTTTGATTAGAGACCACGATCTTGAGACCCAAATTTCAGACATTCTTGGTTGTAGATATCATCCCATAAAATATCCTCGTAAATATTCCAATTAACAAGATGCAGCCCACGAACCCGAATGCTCACACGTATGTTAATGGTACAGATGTCGAAACACATGGATATGCAGTCACGCAGAACACCTTTCTGCAATAGTTTATTTGAACAGTCTTGTACATATTTCCCCTGTTACCAGTCTGCAGTGTGGAGTGGACAGTGTAGAGTGTGGAGAGTGGAGTGGAAAGTGTATAGTGTGGAGTGTGGAGTGTAAAGTTAGGAGTGTGGAGTGTAAAGTGTGGAGTGGGGAGTGTAGAGTGTGTAAAGTGTAGAGTGTGGAGTGCGGAGTGTAGAGTGTAGTGTAGAGTGTGGAGTGTGGAGTGGAAAGTGTAGAGTGTGGAGTGTGGAGTGTAAAGTAAGGAGTGTGGAGTATAAAGTGTGGAGTGTAGAGTGTGGGAGTGTGGGAGTGTGGAGTGTAAAGTGTGGAGTGCAAACGACATGACAACCTGCTTGGAAACCTTCGAAAAGGAGATGTTTTGCAGCTTCCCCCATAGACACGGCGACGCCACAGGAAAACCAGAGACTCGAGACGAGACACGTGGGCGCAGCAAAACGAGCATTTCGTGCAAGACTTCCTCCAATTTTGACACTTTCGACACGTTATCAAACAGGTTGGAATGTCACAAAGTGCCACGCCTGCCACGCAAAACGACATGACAACCTGCTTGGAAACCTTCGAAAAGGAGAGGTTTTGCAGCTTCCCCCATAGACACGCCGACGCCACAGGAAAACCAGAGACTTGAGACGAGACACGTGGGCGCAGCAAAAAACGAGCATTTCGTGCAAGACTTCCTCCAATTTTGACACTTTCGGCACGTTATCAAACAGGTTGGAATGTCACAAAGTGCCACGCCTGCCACGCAAAACGACATGACAACCTGCTTGGAAACCTTCGAAAAGTAGAGGTTTTGCAGCTTCCCCCAGAGACACGGAATTAACGACCCGATGCCGACCCGACGAGACACTCGAGGCGAACAAGGGTCCAGCCCCCGGACCACCAGACCATAAACGGGAGCCCTTCGCTACGCATTCGGGAAAAAAAGGGGGTTTATCCTCAACATTGTCATTCCAATGGGGAAAATTTGGTGATTGCGCGATTCTGAGCCATGTTCAGAGAACCCCCCTATAATCGGATAGTACACCTGAACTATCAACCAACAGGGGCTTTGACCTATGGCTCATATGGCATATGGCTATATAATTGAGGCAAAACACAATGTCATATATTGTTGGTCATAGAAGTTATGTATCATATATCCCATAAAACATCCCAGTAAATATCGCCATGATACATGGAGGTTCCCTACCCCCAAATCATCCAGGATTGGACCATACTACTTACACCTGTGGTTTTGAGAATCAGGTCTTCCGCGTCCTGATTGACCTCCTTGATCTGACCCTGAAGCCGGGAGCCATCTGTGGCATCGCCTGCGACATTTGGAGCAGGGGATCTTCGTCTCTTTTCCACCGGAGTAGGTGGTGTATAGCCCATATAAGGCTGGAGATATTCCAGAGATCAATGGGTTATAATGTGGCTATCCAACTCATATGCTCAGTGATGCTGGACTATTTACCAACATTAGCCCAACAAATGACCCATTTTTGTAGGTAAGTACGGTATACCATACTTGGAGCATATCGGCAAGTGATTAAGGGGAACTTTGCAGGAAACCACCATATTTGGAGGTGAAAAACCAGGGTTTCCTGCAGCTCTTGCCTTAAGCCTATCCAGCATCGATAAATTGGATGGAGGTGCCCATTAAATATGAAGCCGATTTATGGCCTCAATAGGGGAATATTGCCTGAACCTGGAAACAGCTAGCGCTTTATATGGCACAGTACCTCTACCTTGCTGCAATCTAACCTGGTAATGGCAGATTCCATAAGCATCTTCATGCATTCCCATGTTCACTAGGCACAAGTATATAACTATGAATCATCTAAATTCATCCGAACCTATTGCCAGGTGATTTGTGATGTTCATTAGTGATTGCTATATATTATATTCATAATATTCATATATTATATGTGATATAAAAGAAAGGAGGATAAGGAAGGGAAAAGGATAACCTACTTTATGATTCTATTCTAAACTCAAACACCAGTCTATCGCTGCCTTTCTGATTTCTGGCGGAGGGCCCGCCACTAAACCATCACCAAAAGCCAAAATCCTAAACTATGTATGCACCACGACGACCAAACATCCTTCGATTGGTTTTTGACATCTTATACATATGTATACATGGGGTCTTACATATCTATATGTATACATATAGATAAAATATGTGTATATATATAACATTATGTAACCATCTGGTAAATATCCAATAGTGGTTCTTACAAAGGCTTATAGATCAGAAGATTTTCCTGGCTGGGCGCAGCGCCTTTGCCACCGGGAGCCGCTGAAGCAAAGCTGCTGGAAGCATCCATGCAAACCAAATTCTTGGCCTTGCCCGGAGAGATCAAGGAGCTGAGTAGGAAAAAGTGGTGCTGCATGGTGCTGTAGTGTTTGTTAGTTGGTTTATATATACCTAGCTTAACTATGGTTTACGGCTATTATAGATAATCAATGACAATCAGGTATTACAACTATAGTTGGAATGGCAGTGAACTAATCTACAACTGGGGGGCACCAGATTTTATGAAACCGATTTACCTTAAACATGGTGAAGACGGGTAACCTCAGAGATAATCATTTCACCACTTACTGACAATGGAAAATCACTACATAGCGTTCATGGAAAAGCATGGAACAACCATCGATAAATGGATTGTCTTACTGGGGGAACTTTCCGGTGGGACTTGAAAAGGCAATATTTCATTCATCACTGGGATAGTACCCTCTTGAATCTAACCCAGCAGGAAACCTGCGCTCTTGTGAAAGGACAACCATGATGGACATCAATGGGGAAGCAAGGGAATCTCACACTAAAACATACTAAAACTAACAACTACCCCTTGGATCCCCTTGGATCCCTTGGTATGTTTCCCATCCTCCCGTCTGTTGCCAAGTTTGTTTCCCATCCTCGGGTGGTCTTCTACCGCCACCGGGTCGACCCATTTGGCCTGCGTGCGGCCATCGTTGCTGCTGCCGATGTCAAATTCAAACTTCACGCCGATCAAATTGGTCTCCTGGGCATTGAACGTTTGGGGCCCGGGTCTGAACGTGGGGTGTAACGGGTGTAACTGGTGTAACCAAGCAAATATATTGACCCAAATGGCAATCGTTATCAGGAGCGTAATATGAGCATAATTTAAACTGATTACTACCCAAATGATTTGGGAGTAGTCTTGTTTCAGACAAACCCGGGTGAAATATTCCGTTGAACAATCCGGCCCAGTAAAGCAGCATTCCAAAAGCAAGATCACCAATTGTAATGTGCTACCTTGACCTAGGTGGGTTCTGGATAGGGTAGGTTTTTTCAAGAGTTATATTGAGAGATTTTGAGTTATAAAGAGTTTTAAAATGAGAAAACATGGGAAAACATGGGAAAATATGAGAAAACATGGGAAAAAGAGAAATTTTGAGAAAAAAAAAGTTTTGAATAAGAAGACTTAATCGAACAAGATCACGTCACCCACATGTTTGTTTTCTTTTCAAGTCAACTGTTTGCAGCTACAGTTTTGTTTTGCCACATTTTGTTTGCAGAGACTTTATGTTATTTAAAACTATATATTCATATGATATCATATGATATGAATGACATGAAAATGAAATATTTGATATCCTCTGGTTGATTATCCCATATGCATATGCAAAATTAACATATCCCCAATACAGACATGGGGAATGGTGACATGTGTCCACAAAATACATACTTACTAGTTACATTGTTTTCCTTACTTATCCACCGTCTTGCCCTTTTGCTGCTCTTGGTTTCTCTTCGTCATGAACTTGATCAACACCTCTTCATCGTGAAGGTCACTGACACAGGTGTTACTGACTTGTCTTGGGCATTGGGATGGGTTCTGTGGCAACTCTCTAGGCTAGTTGCCCACATGTCTGTATTTTAGGGATTCTGTTTTAATTACCTCTCATTCCAGTCATTAATCATTGCAGTTGCCACTCAAAATTGATATCTTGGCTGATCACCGCAGACATCTGTCCCGAGAGTTTTGACTTCGCTGTTTTGTGACCCGGCTGACTCGACATTTGTCGTCATTTGTCGTGATTTGTCATGGCTCGTCCTGGTGAAGTGGAACGCCAAATGGACTCACAGGTGTCCACAGAACTTGTGTTTGAGTACCTGTGTGGGATGGGTGAGGAGGGCACCCAATTCGTTGTTCGCAAGATGGCAAGTGCGAACCCGACTCCTCGAGAAGATCTTCGGGAGTTTTTTGTTTATTATTTATCAGCATTTTATATTTTGAGAGTGGATTTTCAATGTGAAATGTTTCTACTACTTGTGTCTTTCTTTTGGTATCGGTGTTGTTTCTTAATTATTCATGGGGATGCCATTGATGACAATTGTTTGATGGCTAAGGGGGCTACAATTGGCGGTACATTTGTCCAACAACCTCTTGATTGAAGCTGTGGGCCAAATCCACAAGCCGTCACTCGTTTTGAACTTGGGTTCTGTTTATTTTGTTTTATGTTTTGATCAAATAGAATATTGAATTGAAGCAGTTGCGCAATGTTCCTGCATGTTGAATTTAAGTGTTTACACATTATTTGTGAGATATTTGTAAAGTTTCATTCAGTTCAGAAATAACTTGTTATGACTTGAGTTCAGGTCTTGCTGGACAAACTTTTGTCTAAGGCACTATGACCCAGGAGCATTTGCCATCAATGTGGAGGAGGCCAAGCGGCACATTTGTCTGGAGCGACTGACTTGTTGTTCATTCATTTTTGTTTTCTTGAACTCTTCCTTGAAGAGTGTTTGGTATTTATAGTGGGGCATAGGGATCCAAACATGATTCTAAGTAATATAAGTCAGTCACATTTCTGATTCTGCTTTCTGCCCTTAGGACTGCCTTCAACTGTCTCGCCTCGAGAGCATTGGACTGGGCAGGGGCGCAGCGCCGACCACAGGGGCGCAGCTTAAGTGCACATGTGTCATGGCTGAACGAGCGCCTCCCATGCCAGACTACAGTTGTCCCGTATCGGGGACAATTGTTTCATGTACAGTTGTCCTACAACCAGGAGCACACGTTTTTGGTACATCAAGGTGCCTTCCCTCAGCAGCAGTATTTTTATTTAGGACACATGACATGTGTGACTGTTTGGTGATACATGACATGTGTGATTGTTTGGTTTTTGGGGTTTTGAGACATGATAAAAAATAGCTTTGATGGAGTTTGATAACTAACTACTGTAAAAGTTGCAGTGGCAGCAATTTCCATGTCTCAGCATGGCCTCCCTGCAGGACAAGTGTCGTTGGAGGCATGGGGGCTCTACTTGAAGCCTGCTGATTTGGATAGAGTTGTCCCTCCTGTTGCACCTGCTCCACCGATCGTGCATATGCGCTGACACATTTGTCCGTACTGAGACATTTGTCCATCATTGACGCTCAGGTCTTCCATTGTCACATTTGACATACTGGGACATCTCCAGTTTGGTTTGATGCTAGTTTTTCAACTTCAAAAACCTGCATTCAAACAAAGTGTCAGATGTCAAGGCTTTTTTGATTTATATCATTTGTCCTGGTCATGTGCGTCATGTGTGGGTCACAGAAGAATCGAATCCTGAGCTGAAAAAAAGGTAGGGGTTCAGTTCTGTCAGAGGTACTGCAATTAGTACAAGTATCACATATGTCTTTGCTGCTTCAATCTGGAGTGCTGTGTTCAAACACTACTGGTAGTTTGTTTCACTCAATTTGGGTTAGTCAAGGGGGGCAGGGCGGAACATCAAATCATCATGAAAGCTTGGCAAGTCATCCAAACCCTTGCATTCCAGTAGTTCCAGTGTACGCATGTGTCTGTCACTAGCCAAGCGTGTGCCAGGTGCTCTGTGGGTGTGTGGAGCAGTGCAGGCCTCAATATTGGGAACGCTCAACTTCACTAGGAGCTGATGCCTTGTTTGACACCAGTTATCATGGTCCTCACTTGTTATACCAACATATTCTTGCAGCACTTGTTATGTCCTGCGTTATCTTTGTGGCCCAGGCGCAGTTCACCACAAATCATTTGTCCCCAGATCATTTGTTACATTTGTCAGCTGTGTCTCATGGCGACAGTTGATCTTCTTTCCAAGGGGGACACGCAGAAGGGTTGGGAAAAGGTGACGGGGACAAGTGTCATGGATGTCCTCAAGTGGCGCACAGGTGAGTACAGATGTCTTGTCAGTGATGCTGAGCCGCTGCCTGTCCCTGGTCTGATGTTCGTCAGTGACAATATTTCATTTTTTTCATTTAGCACATGCTGCATCTAAGACAATAATTTTGTTTTTGTGGATGCCCAATGTCGAAACTCATATGTCAGTAGATTCCCCACAATATCATTGTAGAGTTCAATTTGTTTCTGAACTCTTGTCATCAGGATGGACCATGGAATATTACCATCACTATGCGTGGCCCGAACAAATCTGTACAAGTGTTTGGCACTCTTGAGGGCAAGGGTAAGAGGAAGACTTGTCCCTCGTTCCAGTCGCCGTGCAAGTCGCTCAGAAGGTCGAATGCGTTTCTTGAGGAGAAGGGTGCAGATGTGTCAGAGCCAGTGGGGTCTCAGAATTCTCCAGTTCCTGGTGGTCACATGTGTCATGGTGAGTGGGTTACAGATTCCCCGGTTGAGCCACCTGATGATTTCCGTTGTCATGATGGTGATGATGAGATTCCTCAAACTGTACCTCAATATGGTGATGATTGGGATGACACTCAAGTGGTGGAAGATGATTGCGTCTAATGTCCTTTTGTATATTGCACATATGTACTTTGCTATGTGCTGTGACTGTGTCAAATGTCACTGAAAATGGTGATATTTTTGTTAGACACATGTCATGTTGCACCAATGGTGCCAAGTTAATTATGCCTAGTTTGTCTGTGTGTGGTCGATAGTAGCGACAGACTGTGAGGCATGAGCAATTGTCAGGGGATCAGATGGAGAAAAAAACAGGACGAAGCAAAGACACACTTGTGATTCAATGTTGTTCCGAACTTTTGTCTGAATATGCACTTGATGTCAAGATCTTTCAGCAGTTTTATTTTATATATGTCGCACATGTTTAAGTTCCTGCTGGCCAAGGTGTGGAACTATTTGGAGATGTGGAGAGCTCAGTCAAGAATCCAGTGAATGATGATGTTTAGTTACGTGTTACTTGTGTCATTTCTCATTCACTGATTCACTGGGTCTGAACTTGTATCAAACTTATTCTTGTGCCCAGGCTCTTACCAATGAGGTGTGGTCTTATGAGACTTGTGACTGTGACATGTGTCCACAAGCTTATGGCATTTATTTTAGTTAGATATTGGCTACTGCTGTTCAATATGACATATCCAAGTAGCTCCATAGTTTAATAAATGGTTTCCACTTTGTTCCATACAGTTCTTTCGGAATCTGCTGCCAGGCTGATCAAGGTCTATACATTGTCTTCTCTGCCAGTTCTTGGTTAGTGGTGCCAATCTCAAGTCGGATCACCAATCTGGGACATGATGATTAGTTAATACAACAGCTCACTGAACTAGCAAAGTGAAGACTTTAATTTGTTCAGAGAGTCTTTCATTGAAGTGTTTGATGCATGAGACATCTGACATTGACAATGTTTGCCATTTTCCGACTCAGACCCATGACAGAAATGTCGCACAGATATGTCAAGCAAACATTTCTTCGGAGTAAATGCATACATGTGGACAATATAAGGTTATAATGAAAAATGATGACAAGTAAAGATATAATTCTAATGACTGAAAAATGATGATGCACTGTCGATCGACTCACTCACTCACTTTCACAGCTACTTTCACAGCTACTTTCACAGCTACTGTGGATTTGTCACAGTTGTCACATTTGCCTTCGTATGTCCTCGGGCAATAGTGCGGCTCTGGAGCACCTGGCACTATCTGATTCAGAGCGAGAGGCTCTTGAAGGGCATCGGACTCTTGTCTTAACCTCAAGTCAAGCCTTGCCAGATTGTGCACTGAACTGTTCAAGTTTCTTTCTAAATGACATACTGTTTGCAGTTGCTACATTGTCACTGATGAGAAGTTTACAGTTTACATGTGTCAATTCTGCATTGATCAGATCTTGATTCAGGAAAGCCCAGCAAGTGCCATGTCTGCTTTTATGATTTTGTCTTGCCTTCTTGTTTATTGTCACTGTTCAAATGTGATGAGCTGGTGATGAGCTGCTGCATTGTTGAATGCTGTGCTTCTCTGGATCAGGCCATCTACTTGCTCTCGCTGCTGAGCCCGGCCCGGGCCACGGAGATTTGTGGACAACTGTCGGAAGAGAAGAAGGGCGATGTCACGAGCTGGAGCCTCACATCAAGCTGGCGGCACGTCAAAAGGACAGGTTCTCAGATCTGCCTTTCACTTTCAGAAAAAATCATAGCTGTCACATTTGTCTTGAATAATGCCTTTTCCTGTGATTGAGGGCACTGAAAGTGTCTGACTTGTTGTGATTAAGGCTCCAGATCCATCATGGGTTCCCCGATCATCTTCCGTGGAAAAACCCTGGATGAGATCAGAACAGTAACTTGGCAGCATATTTATCTAAAACATTCAGACGTTAAAAGTATCTATAGGGAGTGCATGGTCTGTTTCAATTCTGATGGATCACCTGTTGTTTCCCTTCTGTCTGACTTGATTCGGTCGCTGGCTGAGATTGTCCGCGATGCCGCTGAAAAAAGTGTCCTGCCGGACTGCATCGGACAACTGTCCTCCCGGTACCACCGTGGCAAGATTCTGCAGTGGCCTATGAAAGTGGTCATTGCGGGATACGGCCAGGGCAAGAAATGGCAGAACATGCGTCAGGACTGATTGATGTTGCTGTGCATGACTGCTTTTTGCATGTTGTGTTGGTTTGCCTTGAGGAAACTGATTGGTACTTCTTGCCTTTTTTGTTTAACTGTTTGATATGCATGATAGCCTCTTTCCTGCAGGAATATGTGTCGGACCATTGGATGAAGAACGTTGGAGACATGTGTCAGTTCATGTCCCCGAACGAGTGGCACCGGGTTGACCTGGGCATGGCAGTGGAGTCCCTTGGCTGTACTATTCCATTGCCCCATGTGTTTGGCTTGTAAAATTATCTTCAAGTCATGCAGGAATGTTGGGCAAGTTTGAATTCAAAATCTTGACTTCATTAAGGCGAGCTCTAGGACCCTTCCGAAATGCACATTTGTCTGGCTGGCATCATGATATCCAGCGACAGGTGTGGTCATGTTCTGAAATGTGTCTGAATCTGTGTCATGTTCTGGTTTGATGAGTCTGGAATTGAAGTTTCAGTGCATTCTTGTATATATACTTATTGATTGCAGGTGATGGAGCATCCTGACTTCATGGAGACCATGGACTGGATCCTGGAAAGTCCTGCACCTCTGGTGAGGAAACCTGTTTGCTGATTTGTTTTTTATGTGAAAAATGACAAAGTGGGTTTGACACATGTTACATAGTCAACTATTGACATATGTCCTGCAGGATCTCATGCACAGCTGGCTGGCACCGTACAATTGTCTGCGCCATGACCTGGTACGGCATTTTGATTGCAACTTGGCTTGAAATACTTGTCTTGATTGAGATTGCTGCTGATGTCTTTCAATTCAGCTATTCATTTCTTTTCAACCTAAGGCCATCGGGTGCCAGCCTGTGCTCTGCATCCAGTCCACGAGCACACAGTGGCAACAAGACGTGCACATGTGTCATTCCTATATGAAGGGCGAAATGTCCTGGGTTGACACAATGTCTCAGTTGCTGTCCACGACCGACGTGGAGTTTAGCGACTTTAAGAGGTATACAGCTGAATACATCGACTGCTACATATGTCGATTCAAAAACGGCTACTTCGAAGGGTGTTCTGGCTGCATTAGATTCATTTTCACACTGTGCTCAAATCTGAATTTGACTTCACTGTTGGAGAAAATTAGCTTAAGTACCCTTCAAATGGAACAAACAGTTGTGTAATGATTGACATTTTGCATAACCCATGTCATGTTGCCCAGGTTTGACCACTTGGTCCCCTACATCGAGGAAGTCAGAAGTGGTACAACTGTCGGACCAGCCCCCAAGGCTAGAGATTTGTCATTGCTGTTACTGTGAAACTAACTTAAGGCTGCAAATGCAGTTGTATTGTTGTGTTTAGCAAGTCTTGCAAACTGATGTGAATAGCATCTGAATGTTTGATGTGTCTGAGCTGGATGTTGCTGACATATGTCTCACAATTGTCACTTTGTCCACTTGCAGGCCATGCCCAAGGCCAAGGTGAAGGCAATGCCCAAGAACAAGACGGGGACAGAGTTCTTGGGGGCCAGTGCGAAGGCTGCCTCATCATCAAGAAGGACACATGTCAACACCTCGGCCTTTGAGGAGGATGATGAAGAGCGTACAATTGTCGGAGGAGGTTGGGGATGCATGGAGGTGGATGATGATGGTGATGATGGTGATGATGGGGATGATGGTAATGATGGGGATGATAGTGATGATGGGGATGATGGTGATGATGGGATGATGGTGGATGATGACTTCATCCCTTTCTTGTCATCCCCTTCACCTCCAATGGCTGCAGGTGGAGCCAGCCGTGCGAGATCGAAGAGCGTGTCCTGGCGAAAGAAGCGACAAGTGTCGCCTCCTCCCCCCCCTCCGGGGGTGCCCCCCCGTGGCGCAAGGGGCCGGGCAAGAGACATGTGTCAGTGGGACATGAGTCAGAGGAGGAGGACGATGTGGAGGTGATAGAGGATGAGGTGGAGGAGGATGATGAGCCACATTTGTCCGGAGAGCAGCTGGAGATCCCACAATTCGACATTCCAGATGAAGTGATGTAGCTTGGCTTTCGACTTTAATGACTGTACTAATTCATTTGACATGTGTTTCAGAACTTGTGTCTATCACTCCTGGCACTTGTGACTTATCTAAGGAATGAGATCATGGAGGACCATGGGATCTACAATAGCACCATCGGATTGTTCTGGAACCTTCAAGATTTCGAGCTTGGAAGAGTTCGCATGGTGAAGCTGCTGCTACTGGTTGTGCACAGATGTTTCATATGTCCAAATGTTTCATATGTCCAAATTGAGCTTTCCTGTGTATATGCTGATGGCTCGTGTGTCTCAGGTTCAAGCTGCTCTTCCGGAACCCTCGTCATCGACGTTCCAATCAGCGCTACTTCGCGTCGAATTTGGGTACCTTGCCTCATTTAATTATATTTGTATTTTGCTCTTTTGCATTTTGAACATGTGTCTTCTCATTCATCAGAATCCTTGTGTTGCATGATTTGATTGCTGCAGTTTGGTGTGCTTGTCTGCTTTGACACTCGAACTAAGACAACTGTCTGAGAGAGCTGAGACACTTGGAGCTAGCTTCCGGTTCCGGGTAGGAACATTTATCAATATCTATCAAGGGATTACATTTGTCAACATTTGTCTGACATTGTTTGATCAAACCAGCAATGAGAGCTGAGACAATTGGAGCTAGCTTCCGGGTAGGAACATTTATCAATATCTATCAAGGGATTACATTTGTCAACATTTGTCTGACATTGTTTGATCAAACCAGCAATGTGTCTTAATGTGCAAGATGTTCAATATAACATATATATATATATATATATATAATAATTATTATTATTATTGTTATTATATAAATTTAAGTAATATATATCGATAAGGATAAGAATATGTATGTCCAAATTTAATCCTCCAGGCATACACAGTTGAAAATTTGTTTGGTTCATGGTGGTCAAGACACATTGCTGGATGGGTCATTTTGCTGTCACTTTGCATCATAAGTGACATGCCGCTTCCCAAACTGCATAGCACTGCGTGCAATGGAAAAAAAAGTCTCTTTGGAGCTCTCTGTGAGTCAATGATTCCGTGACATGTGTCAATTGTCCATTGTAGACTTGTGTAATTAACCACCTTGACGTGTGCATCAATTTTATCCCAAGGTGCTTTACTTGTGGCAATAGTGCTCAGGACTCAGCGACATAACATGGAAGTACAAAATCCTTGAGTGAAGAGTTTGTACTCAATAAATCTGATCTCAAGAAAATATTCAAAATGCAGTGTATAATATAAAGCAAACACAGAATCGTCATATATTACATCTATATTATCATTGCTCCTGTGGTGCACTGAGGTCTGCAGTCGCTGACAGAGAAGCGTTGCTCTTAACAAAGTTGATTGCTCCATATTGTCATTGATCTGAGCACCATATCTCATGGATGTTTGCCACATGAAACATGTGTCACACTTGTTTGACTTACTGCATTGTTCACTCAAGGTGATGAGTGGTGCATGGTGTGCCACAACCATGTGACCATCTTAGCACTTTGCTGCTTTAACGTCTACATTGTTTGAGTCACTATTCTTTAAACAGCCTTGTGCAAGTTTGCCAGCTGTCTTGTTTATCTTTCAAAATCTCTGTGATTGAATCTGTGGCATGAGGTGGTGATGGGAAAGTCCAGAGCTGTGGCACATTTCAGGGTTGAGACTCTCACTTCCAGCATTTACTGCACCTTTGTCAATGCACTGGTGTGATACTGGTGAGACACATGTCCAAGATTTACCACAGGCTATGGATGCTGTTTCCTTTCTCAGGACCAATCAAATGCTGCGACATAAGTGCCAATAATCACAAACTGTTCACCTAGTGAGAACATGTGTCAGACCAAGTGCAAGAGTTACATATGTTCAGCTCAAATGCCCCTGAAATCAACATAGCTTAGGCGCAAACACACAACCCTTCCTTGCTGAACCCTTCAGTTCGCAGGGGTTGTGTGTTTGCGCCTAAGCTATGTTGATTTCAGGGGCATTTGAGCTGAACATATGTAACTCTTGCACTTGGTCTGACACATGTTCTCACTAGGTGAACAGTTTGTGATTATTGGCACTTATGATCGTGGACTTGGGGCACATCGGTCCAAACCTTAGTATATTGCAAAATCACATTCATGAGACATGTGTTCAATTCAATGTCTCAGTGCATGATGTGTACTCTGCAATCCTTCATTCCACCTGTGGACACATGTCAAAGTGACTAGGATGATGCAGTTGCACATACGTTGGTTGATATAAACATGGTCATCCATCATAAAACTGGATTTGTAAAAGTTTTCCAGTCCTGATACAATATAGAGCTAGACTCACAGCAAACATTATAAGTGAAGCACAATGGAACTGTCACAGGTGTCTTCTCTTCATGGTGCAGTGGCGTCAACTGTCAAGGCGTGGCAGCAACTGCAACACCACCAGCAAGTATGATACTGACTGCATGTGAGATCAACCATTGTCACAACAGATGCCTGCAATCCCATGGGGCAGCAAGTCGAACCTAGAAAATAAAACTAAAAAAAAACTGGCTAGAATTTTCTCAAAATTTCTCAAAATCTCTCAAAATCTCTCAAAATCAGAGGCATGGGAACCATTGTAATTGAAAAGTAGTATTGCTGGGTGAAGTGAAAATTTCTCAAAATTTCTCAAAATCTCTCAAAATCTCTCAAAATTTCTCAAAATCTCTCAAAACACTAGTAAAAAAAAAATAGAATGCAAAAAAAAAACAATGGACAACCATTGGACACTTGTGCTGATTTGTGGGGTATGTGCAGCGATCTCGGTCAATTCAAGTGTCCTCTTTTGTGCTGATTTGTCATCTGTACTGAGCCATGCCAATGTCAGCATCAAAGCGTCAGAGGGTTCAGCATCAGCAAATGATGATGAACCCTTTGATGATGATGTTGCCCCAAATGGCACAGATGGCAATGCAGCAACCAGCTCTTGATGAGGAATCGGGGGATGAAAGGGAGGTGAAGGAAGAGAAGAAAGAGGAGGAGAAGCAAGAGGAGCGTCGTGCACTACCAGAGAGGGGACAGATGATTGGGTCAGGTGTCCAGGACAAGATTTCCTCTTCAGTGACCTTTTTGCGTCAAACACCTCGGTGTCGTTTGTCAGAGGGATTGGAATGGCTTTGCAAAGACTTGGACCCTAGCATGACCCATGCCTTGAGCCAGACTGGTCTGCTGGCCCTTGTGTACATGTGTACCCGGTTGAACCCTACAACTCGAATCAATGATCTTCGTGCCATGGTGTGTATCTTATAGTGTATTTTTGGTAGTGTGGTAGTATAATGATAATGCTTTTATTATGTTAATGTGAATCTATGCATTTACTGATAGAGTAAGTCAGTTTCCCGACCGACTCAGGTGTGGTGACATACACAGATCTCTTCAACTGCTGGATTCGGGCGATGAACCGGGTGAAGGTCTCCTGTGGCCAAGCACACATTGAGACAATTGTGAGCAAGTTACCTTTGTCTCCATGTGATGATGCTGTCCTGCAGCAAGCCTATCCACATGGCTGGGACACTCGAAATGAATTTGAACATATTTTATGTGTTTTGATGTTTTGGTTTCACATTACATGGCTGAGTGAAAAAATCATATTGGGATATGAGCTGTTCTGCATGTTGCACTGATCAGGACAATTCGTGGATGAAGGCCAAGAAGAAGCGCTCTGTGGCAGAGGTGTCCGCAGGGAATGGTGATGTTGGTCAGATGCTTGGGCTTGCACCACCTCAAGACAGCCCTGTGCAGCCCCCAGAGCTGGTACAAGCTGATGGGACATCTGTCACTGTCCAGCCAGCAACTGCAGTGGCCCCTGTGACACATGTGCAGCCTGCTGCGACAGTCCAGCCAGCAACTGCAGTGGCCCCAGTGACACATGTCCACCCTGCTGCGACAGTCCAGCCAGCAACTGCAGTGGGCCCAGTGACACATGTCCACCCTGCTGCGACAGTCCAGCCAGCAACTGCAGTGGCCCCAGTGACACAGCCAGCAACTGCAGTGGCCCCTGTGACGCATCTGCAGCCTGTTGCGACATTTGTGCAGCAAGTTGTGTCACATGGTGGGACTCCTGACACTCCAGCACCTCCTTGCACTCCTGCTCGAGCTTATCGTCGTGCTCCTGGAACACCTGTCCCTGCTGCTCAGTCAAAGGCTGCTG